>JANHFX010037679.1:0-139802 GCA_027560015.1 Chloroceryle amazona
CAACTCTCGAGCTTTCTAGTTGAGTGACATTTAGAGATGAATACTTTTAATATTTCCACACAGTGTACTTCACTTCCCAGTTGGAACTATAAAGACACACCGTTATTACACTTCAACATATAATCATTGCCAAAAAGGGCTGAATTTCAACAAAAGTACTTTCAAAATCCAAAGCTTTGGATTTAATTTGCTGAGGCCTCAATGACTGAATGAAAATGTGCTTCCCTATTATGCCAGATGTCCCATTAGAGATATGATCACTATTTTCAATCTCAGTGATTAATATATTGTGACATCTCTAGAAGGAGAGGAATTAAAGCTGATTCTGTGTTAGAGGATACTCGCTGGCAATTTAGGATATGCATCTACCTCTATATACATCTACACAACTTTTACATTGACTACGTGCAGATGTAAATGGAGCTCTCTCAATTTGGCAAACTTTTATGACGGCAGAGAAATATTTAAAACCTGTCTTGTTTTTTAACATAGTAATTTTCCTCTAGGCAATATCCTGTTTCCTCTCAGTAGCCTTCTGAATAGCATCCATGTTACTTAACATACGACCTGCTTTACCCTTATACAGAACCTTTGTGTGCTGGAAGCCTCCCTGAATGAGGAGTTACAAGCTGGAAGGCAAACATTTTTTTCCCGTGTTAGTAGAAATCAACATTTTTATCATGGCCATACAAAATGAGAGATGGGGACTCTGGATACTTTAAGAAAATGAGTTCTTTTGGTGGATTAAGCAAAATGCTTTATATTAATATTATATTAAGTGATGATTGTAATGAATAAGCCAATATAATATTAATTGACACAGAAGTTCAGTGATCTCAGAAGCGTTGTTTGGTTGAAAAAAAGCTGCAGAACTCCAAGCAGATGATTTCACATACCCAGCCTTCTGGCAGAAAGTAAGGTGGTTAATTGAAAACTACATCCTCTCAGATAAGAAATTCAAAGAGGATAAGTGAGGTGACTGATGGAAGTGGAAAAGAGAGTTGAAAAGTGAGAGGTAGAGGCAACTTGGTGAATGCAACACCCTGTCTTTGAAGGGAATCCTGCAGAGGGAAGAGGGTAAGATACATGTTGGTCCTAGCAATTAAGGATCGAGTTGCTTTGGGAAAATACTTAGAGATGGGTTCACATAGAGAAATTCCTCTTTGGACTGGTCTTGGGTAAAGTTCTATGTGAGATAATGTTTACTGGTACCTGTTAGGTAAGATTCAGCAATTTCCTGGCTGAAAGTCCTCATTGTCTTTCCTGTAAGTGCTCTGACCTCCAGGCTAGGCAGAAAGGTTTGATTTCGTGAGGTACCTAAGGAGGAAGGCACTCTTTACAGTACTTTGGTTTTCCTTTTTTATTACTATTAATTATGGAAGTTCCGACAGGTTTGTAATATAAGAGCTTAATGAGTGAAATAAAAATAATATTTATTGTTTAGCTGTTCATAACAAAATCCTGTCATTTTCTGCACTTACTCATTTTGCTAAGAAAGGTAAGCTATCAAAACAGTAGAACAAATATATATCAAAGGCCAGTTACATGTCAAAATTAGTCATTTATGCTCACAAACAGTTCTGTTACAAACCCGGTTTGTTTAGAATAATGATGAACATTAGAATATTTGCTGAAGAAAAAGGAACAGCTTTCAGCAAAATCATTTTTCTAAACTCACTAACTTTTTATACAATATAGTATAGCACGTACTGTGTGTATCCATCCATATCTGTACAAATACATCTATAAAACAACTAGCACAGAGCACTGATGGGCAGTTATACTGAAGACCAGTATGAGTTGACATGCAACGACCATAAAGCAACATTACATAATAACAATATCATCGAAACAGTTTTCCTGGCCCACAGTCACCTCTGTGCAAACATATCTGCACTGATCTACCTCACCATGATATCTGTTTCTCTACCTGGAAAGACTGGGGAATATAACATGTTCATGTGCATTGTGTACCAAGTATAGGATTAGGTATCTGAGCTTACTTGAATGGAAGATGCCAAATGCTCTTCACTCTTGATAATTAATCTCTTGCCCTTTCATCTAAATACAGACTCAGAAACCTAATTTTTGTCCCTCATCCTTAAAGGTTGTCCTGCCTAGGGGCTGGTTGGGATCCTGTATCTTAGTGATAATTAGTGTATTTTGTGTTGTGAATGAAACTTCATGAACTAAAATTATACCCTGATTTATATTGTGCATTCTAGCTTCATCCAAGTCTTTCATTTATATTTCTCAGTTTAGCTACATAATAGGCTACAGAGTTCAAGGATTTGTCTATGAAAGTTCCCAAATGTCTTTTTAGGTCACTGCCCTGATGTTCATTTTCCATTTAGCAGCTATATACTGTCTTTTCTTTTTCAAGTAAACCCATTAGTTTACATTTACCTGCATTTCTCATCCCCCAGCCAAGTGCATTCACTATTTACATCATTATGTATTGCATTGCTTTTCTTCATTTGATGTTCTTCCCAGGCAGCACAGCTGATAGAGTAGTAGGAAATAATCCAGACTCACCAAATCACCATCTTTCTTTTTACTGCTTTCTAGAAAAGAAACACTGAGTTTGGGTACAATTTATACAGTTATTTATGACAATTTGGACAGATATTGGCAAATTCATTAATTACTGGATGTTCATGAATTATCAATCATAAATCATTTCTCACCTGAAATCTGTAGGCAATACATCATCCTGTCTGGTATCTGCTGTTCTTTAATTGTTCTATTCCTTCCTATAGTGATTGCTATCCCATCACCAAGAAGGAATGGACACAGTGTGACTCAGACAAGCAAGCAGGACCTTAAATATCAAAAGCTCTTTTTCACATAACTCCTTCGGAGTACTTGCTTATCTGATGGAGAACAGGTTTCTCATTAACACAACTGTATGCCTCTAGGTTTCCATACATTCTACTTCTTAGATACATGGGCAGAGAAATGTGTCAATACTCTCCCAATGGCTACACATGTGGATGTTTGTTTCTTGTACCGGATGCCTGCTTATGATGAGGCGGTAGCCTCATCATTCATTTTTTACTCCCTTTCCAACTATATAATTCATTTGAATCATATTTTACTGCTTGACAAGATACAGAAGTCTGATTATAAATCAGATACCCTCTTCAGACATCTGCTGTAAACACAATCTGCCCTACATAAAGCTTTTTTGTACTTGGGTTTCTATTCTTGCTTATCACTTCATTTAGTCTGATCAAAATAGCACCATAAAAATCATTAATGATTTTCAAATGTGCTTTCTTACTGTTTAAACTGTGGTTTGGTTTGTTTTTTTTTTTTTCTTTTAAAAAAATTATTATTTAGTCCTTTTTTTTTTTTATCTTTTTTTCTTGCATTCTCATTTTCTCACAAGAAAGTCCTGACCTCCCTCGTCGGGGCCTGACCCTTATTTGACTATACTCCCAACTCAATGGTTTTAGAAAAACATACAATTGAAAGTGATGTTTCTGATATTGTAGTTATGCCATCCTTAGTGAAGTGTGGCCTGTAAGATTTATGCAACATTATCTGTAAATTCACAAGGAAGCATGGTAACTAAGTACACCTGGAGACAGCAAAATCCACCTATCGTTAAGCAAAGATGGACAGACACACTCAACGGTAAAAAAGTGTATGAAAGTCTCTAAAACTTGAAATTTTTTTATTTACATCTTAAAGCAGTCTTAGAAAAACCACACATAGGTTTTCAGAATGCTAAGTTATTAAGGAGAAAAACAGCTATGTAAATGAATGAATTGGGAAGAGGAAGAGTGCCAGTTCTGAGATATTTCAGGGACTTTTTCCTGCTGAACAAGAAAGGGAATAACCATAGTAGTTCCAAAAATCATGTAAAGCAATAGAAAGATTCTTGGCAGATAAATCAGGTCTACATAGACTGAAGTTCCAAGAATAAATGAGAGGTGATCGTTACCAGAAAAACCAAACTACCCCAGTAAAACCAACTCTTGGTAAATTGTTCCGACCCTGATCACTGTGTTATCCTTGTGTAGTCCCTCTGCTACAAGCTGAATGCAAGATTGTCTTTCTCTGCTTCTATCTTGAAAACACATTGATGGTTTGTTTAAAAAGAATGTTCTCAATCAGCCTTGAATATTATGAGTGATTTTCTATTTTATCTTTGTTCACAAGCAAGTCCCTTCTGATTCCTTAATATGCTTTTTAACTTGCATACTGTAATTGCATAAATAATTTCTTAGGGAAAAAGCTGAAGAATAATTTTAAGAGTTTATATAAGCAAGCATTTTAATATTTATAATACATTTAATCTAGAAGGCAGTTAGATCCAAGCATCTTTGATAAAGTGATATTGATTTGTTCCACTTCCCTAAGCAAAATGGATAGTATAATTTCTCTTGTTGTTGATTAGTAAATGTTCTGGCTCTGCTGGCTTTATTTTTTAAATGGTTGACAGAATGTTTTGGGGAAGCAGACAATGAATTATCGTTTCAGAATCACAGCATTAATTTAAATTTGTTTTAATTTATTTTGATGTTATGTTTAGAACTATGATCATTGCAAAGATTTATATTGCAGAATACAGTGATGAAATTTCAAAAAAATGCATGCGATAGTTCCCTGTACAGAATATGAAAATTATTTTAGAAAGAACCAACAACCACAAATTACACAGAGTGACATCTATAATATCCGTGTGAAAAAATGCAAAGGCAAATGTGAAATTTATGAAAAACCCCCATCGTTCATTGTTCCTCAAAACTGAATGAAATAGTAAAATTGCTACTGGAACATTCTCAGCAGGCTTCAAATGTACTTTTCAATCATATGAGCATCATTCACCATCTGCCAGCCCCTATATCTGTTCATTTATCTATATGATGACTCACTGCAGGGTGCTATAAGTATCACCATTACTTTATCTAATGAGGACCCTATCTATTTGTACCCATCTTGACAGCTTGTGTCCATATCATGCATTCATTTTCAGCCTACCATCAACACAGCAAGATGGGCATTTCTGGCTGCTGTCTCATGACAGCTTGCTGCCTTTAGTAACATCCATTCTGCATCCATTGCATCACCACCAAGTCTGTTCACATTGCAGCACCAGTAGCCCCAAAGCTACTTCTCCCAAAGGAGGAATGGAAAATTGATATCACTTTTGACCTTGAGAAAAGACAATTATCTGATGTAAAAGGAGAGTGAAGAGGAGATACTGATTCATATGAATCCTCTCCATGGAAAGCATCAGGAAGATTGTGGTACAAGACCAAAAAAAAAGTC
This sequence comes from Chloroceryle amazona, assembly GCA_027560015.1. NCBI lineage: Eukaryota > Metazoa > Chordata > Aves > Coraciiformes > Cerylidae > Chloroceryle > Chloroceryle amazona. The sequence continues at coordinate 5,281 of JANHFX010037679.1, forward strand.
ATGGAACTTCTCTACTCCTCTCATAGTGCAAGTTGTTTGTGGTAGGAGAGAATTCCTTTTCTCACTCCTGGGGAGTGAGATGAGATCTGGGGTCCAGGTACACTCTATGGAGCAGAATTAAATCCAATGATTATTAATTTAAGGTTACAAGTAATGCTGAAATATAAAGAGTAAATTACTATGACCAACATGGGATGGGGCTGTAGGAAGAAACCCCTCCAGTACAAAGCATTGCAGATGCATTTTGAAAAGCAGCTTCTGATATTATTCTTTGTAAATTCAAATTTTATCAGCTCATGCAATTAAAATCACCACAGTGAATCAGCATATACCAGTCAAGCATGTAGTGTGTCTTTCCTTGTAATCTAGTAGTGGTATGCTATCCCTTTTCCACAGTCATCCAAACCAAGGCAAGCTGAGAACAGGTTTCCTTTGGAGTCAATTCATAGAAAGACAATAAGTAATGTATGGAAGTAACCAGTCTGGATGTACTTAAACCAGGACTTTTTATTCTGTTATAGGAATCTGCCTGGGAAAAAAAAAAATGCTCTGTAGAAATTTTAATCATGGAACAAAGTCAGCTAACTCCAATAGCCTGTATTGGAGGATATACTTCCAAATTAATGAATTTTCACTAGGGAGGATTAGAGGGAAAGCAGTGCAGTGTTTCTTTAAGCAAAGTAAAGCAAGGAACAAACCTTTGGAAAAAATCTTCTACTTGGTTAAATTTTACAGTGGCATAAAATAATGTTTCTAGACTTGTTATTCATTTACACATCATTTTAAAATGTATCAAAAATGTGGGTCAGCTATATAAATGTTAATTTCACTGGTAGAATGAAACAACATTTAAAATGTAATGAGAAACGTCTATCTGAACTGGGAATAAGAGAAAAGTTATTACAACTTGCAGTGGTACAGAGGTATAGGTGGTAAGATTTAACCCTGCTCATGGGAGAGGTTAATACCATTCTCATTAATAATGGAGAATAATAAGAATAATAGCATGATATTCACAGATCACCTTCTGTTTGCACTCAGATTATCATAAATTATGACTCTCTACCATTGGGTTAATTAATGTCCACAGACCACAGGAAAAGATTTTCCAGGTGTTTTCCTCTCCTGGCTTACTTTCTGCTTTCATGGAAGGAAGGTCACCTTGAAGTGTGAATGATCTTACTCTTTTGCCTCCTCTCAACACAGAGCATCCTTCTGTAAGTGATGAAGCAGCAAGCAAACAAATAAAACCACCTTTCTTCTCAGTTCATTTTAAGTTAGATACTGAAAAGCATAAGTACCTAAAATATAGCAAGTAATTAGTATTCTAGGAGGAAACACCATGAACACAATACTTCACCTTATATAAATAAAGCAGGTAATAAATATAAATGAGAAGATACAGCTAAGCTATGTAGAAGAGATGTAAGAGATTAATTTATGCTAGTAAATTTCTCTTGAAGTAAGGAATCATAGCCAAGGAAGGAAGAGTTGTCCCAGTGATATTAGATAGGAAAATATGGATCACAATTGTAGGCAAAGATTGTAAATTCCTGGACAGTCCCATCAATTTTAGTGATTCTCTCTTCATTGTCTGGCCAGTATCATATTTGATGCATGTAAGTGGTTAAAATGGAAACTATTTCACCAAACTTTGAATATGAACTTCAAAATAAAAAAGAAAATCCTCAGAGGATACACGGAAAAATTTCAAACCACTTCAAATTTCTTATTAAAAAAGCCCCCAGTAATTTAATGGGGTGGTACAGCAGCAGGATCAGCTGAAGCTGATGCCTCTGAGTTGGGACACTGAACAAAGAAATCCTTGGGCAATTATATCATTACAGGCTACTTACTTGCTCCTCACCCACTCTTCATACTCTCTTCATGAGACATCCACGTGCCATTTGGTCCAATAGTGATCCTGATCTGAAATCTTCTGACTCCTCATTGGATTCCTTCCCTGTTTCCAGACAGGTTATTGTCTTGCCTAGTTGCAGATGCTGTTGACAGTTGTAGCCTCCTTATCTTCTGGTCTGTGCTGACTCCATAGGTCCTGTTTTGCTTAAGTAGGTTCAGGTTTAGTAAATGTAGTTAAAATTTTGCAGCTGTGACATAAGCCTTCAGCAAATCTACCTACTCATAGTAAGTAAGTAAAGATAAGCAAACAGGATACTGAATCACACTATGTTATAACTGACTGATTCATTCTATTTAAAAATTACTTATTTAAGCTAAATGCCTAAGATCTCTGGACACTGAGAGATGTCCATCCTGCTCAAGGGGACAGTTGCCAGTTGGGCTGTCTAGTTGCTATACAGGGAGAATTCATATTGGGCTTGTCTAACAATCTATTGCTGGTAGAAGATCTCATTGTGTTGAGAAGCAACACTGACGGGTGTCCAAGCCCAAGGGGAAATCACTGCCGTGCAGCTACACTACCTAGCAGGGTGAGCATAAAGTAGGTTCACTCAGGTGGTCATATTTATGGGATAAAGTGAGTTACTTATCGTCAAATTGCATACAATGGGAGAGGTATGCTCGAGACTCTTGTACATGCAGCCTCCCTCATGCCTTGTTAAATGATCATAGGAAAAAACATCTGCCATTTTTGTGTTAATTGCATGATTGGTGTTTGAAGCTTCTATGCATCAGTGCTCACTATGCTCTGTTCCTTTGTGGATTTCTTTGTGTCCTGGCTAAGGCTCAGGCATTTACTTTCTCTGGGGCCTGTACCAAATTATTGCTAATTTGGTCAAAAGAAAGAAAAAAATCATCCTAGTAGCCCAGATGTAACCTAGGCAACTTGAGCAATGTCTGAGGAAACTGTCACAGAATGCACCTCCTGTGTTTGTGCATTCTTGTAAATACATGGAATAAAAATATACTTATTTCCTTCAAACAAACAGAACAATCAGCTCTAAAGCATCTGTTACATGTTATTTTACAAAACCGGCGAGTAAAGAAGCATTTTTAACACTCACATAATTTAAACAAATATAAATGTAATTGCCTTGAATGAGCTGTGATTTCCTTGGAGTACTCTAAGCAAATACATCCTTTTTTCTAACTAAGATGCAAAGGAAAATGGCTTCTTGCTCAAAAATAATGCGGACTGGTTAATCTCTTTCTCGTTTCTTAGGCTTCGTATTTCTTAGAAATTCCTCACAGAATAATTTTTCTAATTTTCATTATTTTGATTTACTAATTTTCATTTTTGTTGGGAGGAGCAATAATGTAAAAAAAAAAAATAAAAAATTTACACAGTTGTTTCCTGATTCTGCCAAAATGAACTCTTGTCAACTCTTAAAAATGTTTATAATTATGTGATATAACCACTTGAATTGATGAACTCTGTAGCTGCATAGGCAGCTGCAAGGTAAATTACCCATTGCCCAGGCTTTTGCTGGTACCATGCCCTAGCCTAGATCATCAGAAAGAGGTTCTTCAAAGCTGTAAATACCAATAACCTCTCTGTGAGTAATCTGGATGGTGTCTGGTACTTTAGTATTCTACTAGGAAAGGCCAAAGCTTCCAGTTAATGAAAATTTAATGAAATGAAAATAAAAGTCTACTCACTGAAATGTGATATTATTTTTTTTTTTAAAGGAACAGCATTCCATTATGAATTTTTGTTCAAGTAATATGATCATTAATGGACAAAGTTTAGTTCTTTAGTCCTTGTACTTCAACATAGTCAGTGTTTGGTGCAGACCATTTGCAGTAGACCACTTTCAGTAAGTTTATAAACCAGTCTTAGCACTGGAGTGGTCTAGACATTCATTTTTGATACTTTACAACTCTTCTCTTAATTTATAAAATATAGATGACATATTGGTTAGACAAGGATAGTTACTACAGGCTAAGGATTATGTGTTAAAGAGCCAGTGTAAAGTCGGCCCACAGCTCACTTGCATGTGGTGAGATTTCTTGGCATTTTTTAAATATCAAATCATGACATTTAGGAAGGTAAGAGCACTTAACCCACTACTAATAAGCTCTTGAGATACTATTGCTTATATGAGCAAAACTAAAATAGGAGCAACTACGCATATCTCTACACACGCTACAAAATCACTAAGCCATATGCTAGCCCATGGATTATTTAGCATATTACTAATTTATTGTATTCTGCCTTTGAAAGTCTACTGAATATGTACAACCACTGATCAGTTTTGCCCATCCACACCACTTGGTTCTGGGCTGATACTGCTGTGCATTCTGGACTTTGATTTTGCGTGCGAGGTTAGTCATACACCCTTGAAAAATAGTTAATGGACATTCCAAAAATCTGAAACACGTCAGAATCTGAAAAAAAAATCATACTTTTCCATGTCATTTTATGCCCAGGATTACTTTTTCAGGATTTATGTTGTCTTCCTTTTCTAAAACTCATTTGTTGGTCTTCTTGTTCTGTAGATTTGTAACAATAGGTGTGCAAGGTTTTGACCTCATGTGTATTGAGAATTCACAGAGGAGAGATTTAGAGATAGTTGTTTGTTTCTAACCATCAAGACAGGAAGGTAATGGACCCTGAGCAAGACTGATTTGCTTGACTTATTTTTTTTAATTTTTATTTTAAGTTTAGTACTCTTTGGGTTGTAAAATTGTTTCTAGCTAGGAAGTGTGATATATCAACCAGCAGGTGTTATTATAGGCAAAAAAAGCTTGGTGTATTGCAAAGAAAATGGATTACAAATAATGTTTTCTGGATATGTAATGTATTATTCTTACCTTGGACTATTTTTCAACTGTAATGTTGCTTAGGAATATTTGCTTGTAATTCCCGATGATATATGTTCTTTGCTGACATGTATCTACTGCTTGGAATTATTAAGAAGATGCAATACAAAAATAAATGAATAGGAAAAAGAGATGAAAAATAAGGAAATTAGCAGAGGCTGGGTTTTTATTTCTATTCTCAGGTAAAGCAAGCTGTTTTAAGAGCTCTGTTGGGAGATGACCTGTCAATACCAGCTTTTGCAAATCTGGAGAGCTTTTGCTTATGTGTTAGAACAACAAGCAAAAGAAAACCAGGCTTGTCTCTGTTGTAGCCTATAAAGAAATGAGAAATGGGGATTTTTAACTAAAAAATAGTAAAGTGTAAGCTTGAAAAAGACAATGCCTAATACTTATACTTGTCAAACTTTTATCAGAAGCTGGTAATCAGGCAGATAATAGCTGATAAACTATAAATGGCTTCCTGTAGTCAATCAAGAAGGAAACAAAGTTTAAACAGATAAGCAGACTTCCATAAAATTCTGGGATAGTCTCTGAAGTATCATTTACACCTTTGAAGGCAGATGTATAGGTCAGATAGTAGTATGCACATGCTGCAGATGAGAGTCAGCAGAGTCTAAAAGCTGTAAGAAAAATGCACATTTTAATATGCAAGGTGCTAACTGAAAGATTTGTATTTGGGTCTTTGGGCAGGTAACTCTGCCATGACACCTTTTAATCAGCTGTAGACTGAAATTACCATTGCTTCTGGCTGCAAAGCCTTATTGTTGATTTTAATTCTAGGAGGGGACACAACTGCATGAAACCAGTCCCTGGAAGAGACTACAAACATATTCAAGAGTAACACTGTCCAGTATGGATGATCAGCTCTCCCTGAATTACTGATGGTTGGTTAATATTCCTTGAATGTTGAGGATTCCTAGAGAACAGTGGTAAATCTATATCCTGAAGTTTCATGAGTCTCTGCTGTGCTTGCAGGTAGATTTTGGGATGAATCAGCCAGCAAGAGAGGCTGACTCCAAAAGGAGCTATTGACAGATCAAACATAGCAAATTCACACATTGCAAATAACATTAAAAGCAATATGTAATTAAACAGAATTTCTAGTTTCTGTGACATTACCTATTTGCTGACATCATCCCAAATTTAAAAGCTAACCATCAAAACCAAGTGATATAGAACAGACATATAATGAAACCACAAGATTAATTTAGCCCAATCTTAATTGCAACGATTTATCATTGTCCACTGGGCATTGCAAAAATATTAACAAATCTTGCAGAAAGATTAATAGATACCTAATAATAAACTTAGACTCCACATTATACATAAAATTAAACATGAATTTTCCTCAAGACACTCAAATTATTATTTAAATACCTGAATTATTTTCACTTTAATGTTTCCATTTTGTAGAATTTCCATTTCTGCTTTAGCTTTAAATGAGATCATATTTGTCCCATCTTGACAACCTCAAGAGTCAGGAAACACAGTGCTAATTTGCCATCCCACAATGGTTACACGAGCTTAGACTCCACCGGTCTCCTGTTGCACCACTCACAGCAGAAAAAAAAAGAAACTAGGAGCCCCATGAGGTACTTTACAGGTCCTCCTGCTTCATTCCACCAAGTTATTTTCTGAGGGGTTTACCATCCTGCCTCTTCTGAGTGCAGTCCTGTTGCAACAGGCAACCCTTTTAAATGTTGCCCTCTGTTTGAAATGCTCAGAGTAAGACAAGTAATGAATATTAAGTTTTACAAGTAATGAATATTATTTTTTTAGTGTCTTCTGTGGTCAGAGGATCAAGTAGTCTTCAGACTGCTGGCATAGCTTCACAGGAACATGCAACAGGTGAGTATAGCACCTCAACACCAAGAGGGGCTCTTCATCCTGTCTTTCCTGCTGGGGTACAAGGAGGTCTGAGAGGTTGCCCAGGAAGGCTGGAGATAAGTAAGGAGGAGGTTAACCTATGGGCTTTAGGGGGTACATAAAACTGGTTTCTCCTAGTTTAGAGAGGCTTCTGATCATGTGTCACCATAGAAGTAGCAGCTTCAGAGCTATTAGAAATGGGGAAGCATTTCTGCTGCTCAAAGGCTGAATTGGCAAATAATGAATGTATGACATGATGGATTCAATGGATATGTCTAATCCCTTTGGTAAAACACACTTCACAACTTTTGACAAGAAACATCCCTTAACTGCTTTTCCTACCCTCAGGTCATTTCTTTCTGATGTCTTTAATTAGACTTTTAAAAAGACACTGATCTTATTGCATGACATTTTCTGCAAAATTCCTATGTGAATAGAATTTTATCAAATGCTTAAAGGTAGCTCCTGTCTGAAGCTTTAGCAAAAAAAACCCAAACAAGTAGAGATATTTGGGGAATGCAAATAAAATTAGACAAAATTATATAAACATTTCATAATCAAAATTTCCTACAAGTGATAGATTGAATGTTGCTTTCCAGAGGATCTGAAGTTTGGGTACCAGAAGGAGCTTTGCAAAAGCTATCAGATGGCCATACCAGTCATCAGTTTAAGTATGTGGGCTGAGATCTGATGGGTATCTATGACGTTCCTTTGCTTAGGTTCTCCTTTTTAGGAAAGTTCTCCTCAAGTATTATCTGTAGTAGAAAATACCCCAAAGTTGTTGTGTGTGACTTTTAGTAATGAAGTAGCTGAGAACTTGTATTGATGGTAGAGTTGATGGGTAACTGCCTGGCAGCATCCTGATTGTGCTTCATATTATTACTTTCCTCACCTTTTTTCTATGGATGTGAGGTTTTTAAAATGATGGAATATTTGACCAAAGAGTTACAATAAAAAGTTAGTAAAATAATCACCAAGAAGTAGAAGAATTAGCAAGAAAATACCAAACCACAAAAGGACACACTACAATAAAATGATAAATTGCAATACTGACTCCTCAACCAATGTTTTATGGATGCGCTGAGACTTTACAGTGCCTACTGCAGTTTACAGCTCCTGGGCTAATTAGCAGATGTTTAAAATCTCTAAAGATTTGGCCCAGAATTACTAATTACCTACTGTATGTCTCAGACTGAAGAGAAGCTGTAAATATATGGTATGTCCCATGCACCTGTCAGGCATTCACTTCTTACTCATAAGAAAAAGCACAGGAGGTTTTCTGAAATAGGAGGGTTTGATTGTTTTAGGGTGTAGGGTTTTTTCAAGAGTTTAAGATCCGGTCACGTTTTCCTCTTTGAGCCCATCTAATGTTAATGGGCTGTTTGACACTGACGTTTAAATCTTACAAAATCAAAACCCATCCAACCAACCCCCCTTATTTATAATGAAAGCTTCCGAACATTGCTTTCTTATATGGTAGACAAATATTCTGATTGGAAATGGCTGGGTTTTTAAATGACTGCCCTTCTGCCTTTTAAAATTTACATCACAAATCACTAAGAATTGATTCATCCTTGAGAAAACGTCTTTCTCAACTACCTCATTTTAAAGATGTTTCAGTATATATGCAAACAGGTGCTTAACATGTGAGCATATGCACAGTACAAGAGAAACATTGTCATGGTCTGAAGTTCATGTTTTATTATTTTTTTCACCTATTTAAACTAACTACTTCTCTGTTTATTGAGCAGAAACAGAAACACCTATTTACAGTTAAGCTAGTTTTTCTCATACTGTTATTAAATAATCACAGCTCATATAATGCTCTGATGTATTTTATTTCCAGTGCTTTACAGAGTAGGTTATTGTTAGCCAAGCTTAGCACAACGACTCAAAATTAAGACCATGTTGCTTAGAGCTCCATTAGTTGTATTGATTAAAACACTAATATCTATATATTCTTAGTTTAGTCCTACACTATTAACATCTTAAGGCCTAAAAGCCCTCTTAAGAGTATAGAGTGATTCTACATGCCAGAAGTTACTCATCCAAAGATCTTTGGAAGGAGAGGATCAGATCAATTGAAAGAAAACTCATTAAGTCCCGATAAAAGAATTTTAAAGTTAAACTAATCAGATTTTCCTGAAAAGGATGTTGGACCTCTCACAAGATCACCTCTCCCTTAGAGTTTTGCGTAGAGTAGTACCCTAATAGTGGCTGATGAATTCTTTCATCAACACAGAGGTAAACTCTGTTCCTGGACATGCTGCTTTTGGCTGGTATAAAGTTAATTTTCTTCACAGTACCTGCTATGGGTTATGTTCTGGATTTGTGCTGGAAATGGTGTTGATAGTACAAGGATGGTTTTGTTATTGCTGAGCAGTGTTTACATGGAGTCAAGGCCTCTTCTGCTTCTCACCCCACCCCACTAGTGAGTGGGCTGAGGGTGCACAAGAAGTTGGGAAGGGACCCCCACTGACCAAAGGGATATTCCATACCATCTGATGTCATGCTCAGCAGTAAAATCTGGGGGAAAAGGAAGTAGGGGATGTTCAGGCTGATGGCGTTTGTCTTGCTAAGGAACTGCTAATATGTGATGGAGAGCGGCTTTCCTGCAGATGGCCGAACACCTGCTTGCTGATGGGAAGTGGTGAGTGAATTCCTAGTTTTACTTTGCTCTCATGTGTAGCTTTTGCTTTACTTCTTAAACTGTCTTTATCTCAGCCTATAAATTTTTTTCCCTTTTACCCTTCCAATTCTCTCCTCCATCCCACCGTGGGGAGTGAGTGAGTGGCTGTGTCGTACTTAGTTGCTGGCTGGGGTTAAACCATGATACTGGCCTAAGAATTTTATTTGGTTTGGAATACTCTTAAGACGTAATTTTAGGATCTGGAGTACTGTTAAAAACAAGGAGCGTCAGCCTTTGACAGTCATGTATGTTTTACCAAGCATGGGAGTAAATGGTGGGGAAACACATTTTATGAATCAGTAGCTGACTATCAAAATTTTCCTCAGACTGTAGTGAGATGCACTAACGCTGCACTTTTCAATTTAATAGTTGTTTTTGTATTTTTAATATCTAATCATCCTAATGAATCTTGAAGATGTTACACATAGATATCCCGATTTATTTCTTAATGAATTTTTATGGATGTCTTATCAGTAAGCTGGAACTATTCCTGATTGAGTTAGTCTGATGTACTTAAAAACATACTAGGAGTAATGAGTACACAGTACATAAAATCACAAACCTTAGCATAACAAAAATTAGGTGGCATTCTGTAATGTATTTTATGTTCAATTTTTATGGTGGCTCAACTTTTCTACTACAATTCATCCTGATGAAAAAAGGCATTGCTCATATCTAGTGACACTTCTGCCTGTTTAGCTTCACTGCTGCATTGAAATAAACCCATTTTTCCTGAGATTAAGAAGCTATATTTTTCCAAACAAAGCAGAAGGCTGTTCAAATGTAGAGGGATGGATCAAACAAGTACAGCAGTTAATGGGATCTTTCACTTCGAGGACAAAATCAGTCTTTGCCATAAAAGAGGAATGGAAGCACTTATGGCTTTAGACACCATATTTAATTCACAATTGTGTGCTTCTGACAAAAAAAAAAAAAAGCTTGATAAAAGAAAAGTTGAAAGAATAAAGCTTTCTTAATTTTTCATATATCTATTCATTTGCCTCTTCTTTATTGACACTCTGCTATGAGGCCTGCATATATAACCATCTGTTCTGTGAGAACTCAAAAAGGACTACATACTAGGATGGTGCAATATTGGTTTCAGTAGTATTAGTAGTAGTAACAAATATGAGCATAGGTTTTATACAAGGAAAGTGTTCATTTAAATTTTAAGAGATCTTAAAATCGTTATCATTTACAAAGAAAAAGCAAAGAAAGTTCTGGCTCAGGAGAAGCAGTTGCTTCCCTGTTAGATGACTTTATTAATGCATTTGGTATTTGTATTTGGTTTGTGCTTAAATTGTCAATATTTACAAAATAGAAAGATTTGTTTAACTTTTTGGAGTAGATATATAAGAAATTAAATGGCCACAAAGATTAAATCAACAAAGCAAGTGTTTGAAATGATCAATATAAATTTGCTATCAGTGTTTAGGCTTCTGCCTACTCACAATTTGATTATATGGAAAACTTCAACATTGAACAAGCTAAAATATGACAAAATTAACCTGTCATTCACTGTAATCCTGCTTTCTTGGTTTGTACTGTTGTTACTTCATAGCAGTCATCAATGTGAATTCAGTTAAAATGCATGTGGATCATAAATGTTTTATGAATTCTAGTTATTCAGCTACTAGGCATATTTATCTCTGTTTTGTAATTTAAATGCAAAATTAATTTGTATGTGACCTGTTGTACAATTCAGTGCATTGATCAATGAATAGTAAAGAATACTGGAAATGTGGACTGGGTAACAAGCAGTAGCAGAGCCTGAAATTGCAACTAGTAAATCACCAAATTTGAATGCTTGTTCATTCATTCATCCTAGCCTATGATATTTTGAAGCAGAAATAAAATTTCTTTACAACTTGCATATCTATAAACACAGTCCTTGAGAAATTACAAACTAGAAACTGACACAAATGTTAGAAATTAAGGCAATGATGGAAATACTGGCTTCCTCTTATAGACAGTCCACTGCCATTTTCAGACCCCCCATGCTTCCCTGAAAACTCTCTATATTAACCTTTTTTTATATTATTTCTGTCGTTTGTCTACTCATGCTTTATTATTTAATGCATTTCTTATTCTAACAAGTAGATGGCATCAAAACTCACATCAGTATTTTTTCAGAAATCTATACAAGACATTGCAAAAATCTTTAAACGTATTGAAAATCTAAGGGAAGGGAAGGTCAAATGCAAAAGTAGTAAGACTAATGTAAAACCAAAGTAATGAAATAAATTCACATAAATATGAAGAGAGTGAAGAGGCACCACTGTTCATGAACATTTTCTGGTAAGATTTGAAACCTCTTTAAAAAGTTTGGCACTGAAAGAAGCAATATTTCTCTAATTCTGATCTAGCTATATTGGCATAATGAATAGAATTACAGAAAATATAAGGTTTTATTGCCTTGGGTTTCATGTGAAGCTCACATACAGCTTATCTTTTTTGTTTGTTTTAAGAGGAAGTGACTCTAAGGCTGACTTACATAAAAGTTCCTCTCTTTCTTGGATATAAGAATCAGAAATGAGTAAACAGCTGTTACAGCCATAAGAGTCTGGCAATATTATGCCGAATAGGTGGCATAAAGGTCTGGGGATGTTTATGAAAGCTGGAGTATATCAGGGTATCAGTAGCAGACTATAAAGGGATAGCAAAATCAGATAAACAAGGCAGGATAATCAGCATGCCTATGCTGACTATAATGTTAAGTCACATCTGCTTCCTACTATCTTGACTGGCTTCATAATTTTTCTCATGTCATGGGCTGAACTTACATGGTTTAGAAAAATAGCTGACACCAAAAGAAATCCCAAGCTTGTTGTATTGTTGGTGCATTTTATCAATTCTGCAGTTGCAAATTGTTATAATTTCTGTCAACTGGAGACTTTTAGGTGTGCCACATGATGTACAGACCACAGACCTTACAACAGGGACATCTGCAACTTGACAATGTCAGACAGCAAAAGAAAAAAAAAAGACACCCTTACTCCACCCCAAAATTGAAATTTCTGGTAAGTTAATTCACCATTAAATATTGTTTAATGCTATATAAATAGACCCTATTATGAAACAAACTGTTTTTATTATATCTTGCTTTTAAAATAGTAATCACCAACATACTGGAGAGTGTATGTGTGTGTGTATGGATGGAGGGATGGATGGACTCCAGCATGGATTGCTGCTTCAAAGGCAAACTTGTGCCTTAGGGTAGGCTCAGCTTCTTCTGTTATCATAAGGAAACCAGAAACATATCAAAATGATTGTCTTGGCAGCTAGCACATGGCAGGGGGCAGCTAAAAGAAACCTCCTACTGCTTGGAAGCCACATCACATTGAAAATAGTTGAGTTTATATTCAACTTACGTGCAGAGAGGTAAAGCAATGACACATTGCCATTATTGCTTTTTTATTTCAGATTGGGTGATAAAAACCACTCAAAATAAAATGCTCCAAACAAATAAAGAATAGAGTATCTATTTGTCAATATTATTGTTGCACAAAGGCTATTGAGGCAGGTTCACTTGAGAAAAGGTTTCATAGTGCGATCTGTAGCTGATGGTATGCATTAGAACAGAGAAAGGTAGTTTTGAGGTAGGAGAAAAACAAAGGAGAGTAAGAGGAAAGGGAAAACATTAGCCAGCAGTCAGCCTCGGGGGGCACTCCAGCACAGCAGATGGAAATGATTAAGGTGGTCAGTGATGAAGGTGATGATGATGGTTTTTTTCCACATTTAATGGGGAGCAGGAGCTTGTGCTACCCTAAGAGCTGGGGTAGGGGGGAGAAAAGAAACAAAGGTAGGATGTGAAAGGGACAAAAGCAGAAGGATGAAGCACAATGTGATGGAAGACAACAGGACAAGAAAAAGATAGAGACCTTTGCTTTACTTGCAGACTGAGGTGTGGAATTTAAAGGTGATTTGTCATGTGCTAATTGAATGTCATTACTTTTTCCTTCGCCTAGTTTTTTGTTTATTTGGGGGTTTGTTGTTTTGTTAGTTTGTTGTTTTGTTTACAAGAAATCACAGAGTACAAAGAATTTGAAGACAACTTACAGTTAGTGACAAGAAGTTCAAGGAGAGACGTTTAGGGGATGAAAGAGGAGGAGCAAAGGGGAATAAGTAGGCCTTATACTCCCCATACAGAACTGAAAACATATCAGTCAATGTCAAATGAGAAGCAGCCTTCATTTTTTTTGCACGCTTATGACAGAAAGAAAACAAGGTTTAGGTGGGGAAGGACATGTTTTAGCCTCAACCTGTGTTCCTGTGGTGCTCTTAAGTGGCAGCTTGCCATTTCACTTTAAGCTTGATTATCTTTTTTTGAGGAATATACAAATCTGTACTTAAAACAAATTTTGTTAAACTGTCTTGTTTGGACTTTTATGAGTGGGATTTGTATTTGCAGCTATACATCCAAATTCTTAGATTCTGCTCTCCATTCTACATGTGTGCTTTCCTATGTAGTGCCTTTTCAATAAGAGAGTCTCTTAAAGTCGTCTTCTCCAGAAAAAAAGAATTAATAAATCCCTCAAGACTCGTTCTGGAAGATGGGGTGATCTTTAATATCTTCAAATTTATGTTATAGCTGTGGCAATAAGGGACATTTCCCAAGAGGTACATTCTGAATCCTTTGGTAATGATGAGTAACACATTGCTATGCAAACAGTACCATTAAATTTCCTGTGATGTGTCTTTTCTATCACCTTACTTGGGATCTTAATGAAATTTGAACTTGGATTACTTCCACCTGAGTCTGGATCATTAATTCTGTTTATGTGATGGCTTATGCTCCAGCTCATCTTTCATATATAGTTGTCCTGGCTTGAGTTAAAACACAATAGTGATGCTGCTGCTGCCAGGAAAACATGGCTTTGGGTAGAACTTGGCTTGTATTTAAACTCTGTCCCAAAACTGGTTTACAACTGCATGTGAATGCTCTTTCATAGTTGCTCCAGCATATTCAGTGCCTTACAGTACTCTTTCTGACATACTCAAATACTGGTTTTGCCCTTTTTATCATTCTCCCCCTTTCCTTTCCTCACCATGAAAAAAAAACAACCAAACCAACAAAGAACAATAACTGCAAGATAGTTGCCATCTGCTGCAGGATGGTAATGACTTAAAAAGACTGCAAAGGAGCAATATGAAAACATCTTCTGGCAGCTTGTTCTTGCAGAACAGTCTAAGATACTGAGGTAAAGTTTAAAAAACAAACAAAAAAAACCCCAAACAAACAAGACAAAACCCAAACCCAAACAAAACAACAACAAAAACAAGCAAATTAAAAAAAAAAAAACAACAAACAAACAGAAAAAGTGAAATTGTTTTGCAGCAGAATGAAAGCAGATCTTTACAGCAGTGCCCTACATTTCCTTAGACTTGAAAAGTTTTAGTAACTTTTACAGTGCCAAATATGTTAGGGATTAAATTTTAAGAAGAATAAAGATATTATTTTTATGCAATCTGAATAGCAATATGAATTTGTTAGGCTTTAATTTCATATGTCTCTTTTGTGCCCCAGGCCTCCAGGCAAATTTGGAAAATTCTTTTTTTTAAAGAATAATTTCATTCTGGTATCTGAATCAAAGTGATTTGCAAAAAATTATATGAGCATCTCAGTGCTTAAAAAAGACTGCTAAGACTTACTCATTGTTAGATATTTTTATGTAGTGCTGTAGGGTTTTTTATCCTTTCAATAAGACTGATGTTTGTTAGTGTATCTTTAACAAAGAATAATATATATGATATTTTCTATGACCATCCAGGACCATAGTCATTGGTTTAAGTACATAATATGCTATTTAACTACTGGTAAATATTAAAGATTTTAAACTTGGCATTGTTTTCCATCAAATGTCTTCTGAATGCAGCATACTATTTCCCCCAGCTCTGTATTGGTTATAGGACAGAAGTTGTGCTGATTGAAAGAAATAACCATACATTTTAATTTTAGCTCCTGCTATAGATCTTCTGTACCAAGATGTCAGTGAACTGAAAGGACAAAAGGGAAAAGGTTTATGACAAATGAGAAGTAATATTTTTTCAGAGGGGAGAAAAGACCCACAACTCTGGCTTAGAATACTTAGTGGACTGTTTAATTTTCCTTTCAGTGTGTGGTTTCATTCTCTTTTGCATGTTAATAATTAGACTATGAAAACATCTATAACTGTTAACATTCGTCATTGTTTCTAAAGGAACAAATAAGCAAAATGTTTATGTGTGTGCTGGAAATAACAAACATTTCACTGTCCCCTTTTTTATTGTTACTGAGTTTTGGTGCAGCATTTTTAGGTAAAAAGTAACAAGAAGGATCTCCTAGATCTAAAAGATTATCTGAAAACACAGAAATGGTTGACACGCTGAAGAAGCATTTAAAAAGAAAAATAACACAGATTTCACTTTGTGTTTTGTTTGTTGGATTCTTATGTTGATGTTACATTGCAATTTAAAAGATGACCAAGAAAAACATGTTTTGTGCTGGACTCAAACGGGCTTTGTACATTAGTGTACAGGGCTACATCATTTACACTTCTGCTTATTTTAGAGGGAGATGATAAACACAAACTACATCGATATATCCTCCATCTTCTGGGAGAATATCCTAATTTAAAAGCTTCACATATGGTCTCTGGGATATGCTTTTGTGGAAAACCCTGATCTGGACAAAAAAGTTCAAGATGCACTGATTGGTAAGAGCAAGCATGAGGGAATATCCTTTCTCTTCTACCACCAGCCTGGAAATGTAATGCAGAGTTCTATTTCCACTCGAGACAATGAAGCTGATATTATTTCTGTTAATGAGTTACATGGTTAACACATGCTAAATATTGCTAGCAAAATGTCACATGCTATCAGGGATCTGATGTACAATATGCTGGCCCATTTCAGCTTGGTCTTGACCGAGGAGGGGAAGGGCCATGCAAAGATGGGTGGTTTTTTTTGTTTCCACTGTATAAATAGTAATAAATAGTAATTTGTTTTAGCAATTGGAAAATATGTATTTATTTTAAACAAACTTAATTTTCCCCCCTAAGATATTGTGTCAGTATACATGAAGACAGCAGTACAATGTTTGGACTATTTCTCAGGCCTCATAACCTTGGTCTTTCTCTGAAATCCTACACCATCTCAGCCCCTTCTCTTTTTTCTAGACTACTATTGTGTACCCTGGTAGCTTCTTTTCTGTTCTGATAATCAAAGCAGCAGCTCTTTTCAGCTTCTCTCTACTTTCAGTTTCCATTAGGGCTCTGAGACTCATTCTTCTTCCTCTGTCTCCTACAGATTGTTCCTCAGGACACCTCATCTCGTCCCATTTAGAGATGGTATCTCTAAACACAACCTGTGAACCGACACCTCCTAAGATATACTCATCACACCTGACCTTTTGCTGTCAGTCTGCTTTCTGTCACTACTATGCTGCTGCCAACTGAAATTCAAACTGGCAAACTCATGTTTATGCTCCAGAGCCCTGCACAGCTCTAGTGAAAGGTAATTTGAGTGACAGATTACATTTCCTGAATCTCTTTTAATGTGAAACATAAAGTCAGTACTACCTGTACCATGACAGTTTTTCCTCTTCGCTATGGAAAGAACTACAAATTACATAGTCAAAACTCACTTGTGCCACAAAGGATGCCACTTTGGCAACTGGGAGTTGAACAGTCGAGATGGAAAGACCCTTTGTGTGGCTCTGGTAAACATTGCAAACTTCATGGTCTCTTTGTGAAAATCAAAGTCCTTTGCTAATTATGAAATTATTTCAGTGAAGGCAGAGCTTTTCTGAAGTCCATTGATACTCCCAGGCAACTTAATGTTTGGGTTTTGGTCATTACGTTCAGTTAGCCCCTGCAAGGGAATGATGGTAAGGCGTGCCATGATCACTAGGTACATAGCATCAGATCTGATATCACAAACTAATCTATATTACAAGTAGTGGTGAGGAAGATTGCTGTGTGCTGCCTTTTTCTGACAGCTAGAATTACTGTACCATTGTAATGTATACATCGTGGCTTCCCGTGCCCTTCAGTTGATCAAACTATGACATATGGAACTGTTAAAATAATTATGAACTGAGGATACAAGCAAAAAGATCCTCTAAAATTGATGACATTTCTGTAATGTGTAATTAAAATGTTCGTGTCTGCAAATACCACTGATTGCCCTTGATAGTGTATTATGCTACTGTTCATTGAAATGGCAGAGATGCTTGCAAAAAATGGGTAGGTTTTTAATAGAAAGGAAGTGGTAATCTATTTCGTATTCTCAGCTTGTCTCCTTATATAAAATGTGACTTTACACATATATTCTTTGAGGGTAAGTATTGACTCCTGGGACAGTTCTCAATAATTTATTAGTATAAACAAAACAATTTTTTAAACTTTCTGTGCTCTCTAAATGTGATCTGTCAAAAGAAAAGTGTATCAGGTCACTGTATTTTCAGTGGTGAGTAACATTCCTTGCAATAATGATTACAACTGGATAGTCACTGGCTGTCCCTGGCTACCTGATAAATCAAAACACAGAAGATATTATGCTTAGGACACAATTTTACCTTAGACAAATACAAAGCAATGTAGTATAGCACTAACTTTAATTCTTGATTCATGCCATGCTCTGCTCATAACCAGATTGATGTTCTTTAACAATATGATTGAAGAAAGTTTTGAATATATCGCTTCTAGGATGCTCACCTTTATTTTCTCCAACATGGTTTATTCATTGCTTCCCTGATTCTTTGAACTTGAAATTTTAGGTATGATTTTCTGTCTTGTTCTATTGCTGTTCTTGCTGAAATCAGCGATGGCCCAGTATTCATACACTCAATATCTAGAAATCTATTAATTCCTTTCTTCTATGTTGGTACTGATATTAACATGCTCTATATGCAGTAGGCAGATTTTCTCCTGGGGCAGTGTAATTAAAATCTAAGTTTAATTCTACATCTCTTCTCTTGAAATGTATTTATTAGCTGTGGAAGATATAGGGGCTTAAAAGAACGCTTAAAATAACTGAAGGTTATCCAAATTTGCACTTTAAGTTAGGAAGAGAAACTAATACTGAGTTATATTCAATTTTTTTTTTCTTTTAAAAAAAAGTGTTCTAAATACTTTTTCCATAAACATGAAGGAATGCAGTAAGAGCCATTGCCTTTTCAGCATTCCATGCTGGTTTTCAATACAGACTGAGGTGAAAAGGTCTGTCTTTGAGTGTTGTTGAAGCGAGGGAAGGCAAGGGAAGAAAAAAGAACAGAAAAGAGTGTTTCTAGTGGTTGCACTAAAATCACCTCGTTATTCCCTGTTCTCTTTTTTATTGAGATAAACACTTGCTAATCCCAATGGTTAACCTTCTACCTTTGCTGTTCAACTCTGGGAAACTTTAGGTACAAAGCACAGCATCTCCCTCCCTTTCTGATGTTGGTATAGCAGGCAAGAAGCCATTGCAGACTTGAATGTTGAGCTGGTAAGTACATGTGCCAGTTTCAATACCATTTAATTCAATGTTCAATGCTATTCTGCTCAACCCATAACTTTCTGAAACACCTAAGACTTTCTTTGAAAAGAATAAAGGAAATATTTTTTCTTAATTACATCTTCTTAACTATTGAGATGAGCCCTTTCTCTGACCTCCCTATCTGATTTAGGGACTATGTGTGATTTTCCATATAGCACATGAATATTGACTCTCAAAATAATAACTTTGGAATGTTCTCAGTTGGGTTTAACAAACCTGTGCAAACAAAAAGATGCACAATAATTTTTCAAGAGGATATTTTTACACCATCCTTTATTTACACCACAGTCTAGATACAGTCAGCTTCTAAAGGTGGTCAGGCAAAATTTCTAAGTCACTGAAAATATAGGTAAATGATTATTGTAATTTTTAGAAGTATTTATAATTCAGATCAAGTCTCTTTGTGCATGAGATTCATATTTGCCATTTCTGAGATATCTAAAAGGAAATGGAAATAGTTAGTGCAAGAAAAATACTCAGTGATGCATTCTTGATACCTGTGACCAGGCAATGCTCTCAACATTCCCTGTAAGAAACAATTAATCGTAGTATAGAATAAAGTTGGCATGTTTTTGACCTCAGTGTTTTGAAAATTTTTCTTAATCCCAAGATAACATAACAAAGCACCTCTTCAGAAATAGTACAAGAATTATTATTTTTCCTTCTTTTCTATTTGACAGTAAACTGGAGTTGAGATTACCAATGAACAGAGTGTAGGTGAAGTGCAAGTCTATAGACAAAGGTTCTTATAACATTTTGAGAAAATGTGTTTGTATAGTTCTTATCATTTTATCCAGACATCAAAATTGGAGAGAGAAGACCTTAGCAAAAACTTTTTTGTGAAAACTTTACCTGCCATTAATAAATGTGGTGTGATTAATTAAAATATCCATGAGAAGTTCTATTCCTGGGTGAAAAATTGCTGACTACAGAGTTGTTCCTCTATGTGTTATAAGCAGATTAAGCAAGAATGAAAGATAAGACTCTATTATTTGCACAAAGCAAAAAGTTAAATAGGAAACATGGGAGAGATCTAAGTGTGTCAAGGATATGAAGCTACCATGTATTTGAGGTTAATTTGGATCAGAAAAAACAATAATAAGTGTGGAGATACTCCCAAAAGGATCCTCTGCAGTGAACAACCATGTATTTTAGTGGGAGAAGCCACAGCCAGGAAGAAAGGACCCTTCCCACTGTGGCTAAAAGCTGTGGAAATTCAGGAAAAACTTCCAGGGAATTTTCCAGAGCATTCTTGACTTAGCTGATAGAAGTTCATAATCAGAAGCATCCCAGAATTACACCTTATATGACTACATAAATGTCAGCAAAATAGTCTAAATCTGACAGCATGCGCCTGGACATTTCCTACCCCTCTGGGTATGAGCACTGTGCTGTGATGAGAACAGGGTTAATAAATGTTTTGTTTTACCCTCCTCCCAACCGCAAATGAATGCAAGATCAATGGTACCATTACTGGTCTTTTTTCTGCATCAATGTTTTTCTGACAGTGTGCACTGTGAGCATAAGAGGATGATTTGACCTTTTTATTGTAGTGGGATGTGGCAATTAATTTTTTATTGAAATTTCAATTAGCTTTTCTGTTCTTATAATGTTTTACCTAAATCCTCTTTTTAAGTTCTTACTGAGGTTACCAGAGAAGATCATCTAAGCATGACTGTGTTAAAAGGTAGAGGTAAAGAAAACAAATTATTTCTATTGTGTACAAAATTGAGGTCACTTGAGGTTAACTGAATCAGATTCCTTGAAGAGATGAAGACTTTCCACATCATGAAGAATCTTTCAGAGAATTCTAATTGAAAAAAGAAAGACACCAGCCTCTTATGAAAGGAAAAAGATATCAAGATTAGTACAAGTGAGCAAGAAAACCTGGAACACATTTTACAGACTGTTGCCTTTATGACCCTTATAAAAAAAGAATTGCCAAATGAAAAACAATAGAGGAAACCCTGCAGATTACAAGTTTATATTAAGCTGTGTAGCATCCTGGACTACCTAAAAGAACAAAGGAATTAGGGCTTACATTTAGAATTCTTATGAATCTGAAATACTTAAATGCTAATAGAAATGTTAATAAAGAAAAACCTGTTCTTGCACTTGATGCCAAATTAAAAAATGTTGTTCACAGAGACAATATTAAATTTAATTTGGCAGTGACTACTACTGCTAAAGTTAAGAGTCTTCCAAGGAAAACTGATATTTATGTTAGGTGTGACTTCCTAAAAAAAAATCATAGTTAACTGAAATGTTATATTATTAATAAAAAAACCAGTATTTTTTTCCAGTTTTTATCCTGCATTATGCAGAAGACCTTTTCCACCGCACTTTGAGGAAATGTACGCATGTTAAATATAGGGAATCTGAAGTTCATTAGCCCTTGTATGATATACGTGCTAAACCAGCACTTACATTTAAAATCATCTTTATTCAATATCAGAAGCTGACTGCATTTAAAAATACAACCATGCTGCAGGGTCCTCTGCTTTTTTGTGAAAATTTATGTCATTTGCCAAGCTGGGTCTCTGGGATATGAGTGCGTTTACGTTCATAAATTACATACTAGAAAATTCCATAATAAAGTAAGTCATTCTTAGTGTTCTAGGTAAGAAGCCAATAAGCCCATTTTCACCATGATAATGCCTATATAACTCACAGGGCATTTAACTCTGTCCAAGGAAAAGTAGATAGATGGTTGCCTGTGGATGTGTCTGTGTTACAGGTAAGTGTTTATTAATTATTTCATTGCTATTGAGTCCCTTACATGAAGTACAGAGGAGAAAAAAAATAGGCGTTATGGCTTATTTTGTACTGAAAGGAGGATTTTAAAAATGACAGGAAGAAATTAATGCAAGTTCAGTAAAAATTAGGTAGTGAAAAAAGTAAGTAAAAAGGGTAGAAAGGAGGACCCCAGGAACTACTGAGCTGTAAGCCTCACCTCTGTGCCTGGGAAGATCATGGAACAGCTTCTCCTAGAAGCTATGCTAAAGCACGTGGAGGACTGTAAGGAGATTTGAGCCAGCCAGCATGACTTCACCAAGGGCAAATCCTGCCTGACCAACCTGCTGGCCTTCTATGGCAGATTGACTACAGCAGTGGGCAAGGAAAGAGTTGTGAAAGTCATTTATCTGAACTCCATAAAGCCTTTGACTTGGTCTCCCCACACATCCTTCTCTATAAATTGGAGAGATACGGATTTGATGGATGGACTGTTTCTTGGATGAGGATAGTGATCAATGACTCAACATTCAGATGGAGACAGGTGACAACTGATGTCCTGCAGGGGTCTGTACAGGGACCAGTGCTGTTTACTATCTTCATCAATGACATAGACTTTGGCACTGAGTGCACCTTCAACATGTTTGCACAGGACACCAAGTTGAGTGGTGCAGCTGACAAGCCTGAAGGATGGAATGTCATCCAGAGGGACCTGGACAAGCTGAAGAAGTGGGCCCTTGTGAACCTTATGAGGTCCTACAAGGCCAAGTGCAAGGTCCTGCATCTGGGTTGAAGCAATCCTCCATATCCATACAGGCTGGAGGATGAAGGGATTGAGAGCAGCCCTGCAGAGAAGGACTTGGGAGTAAAGGTGGTTGAAAAGCTGGACAGGAGCCAACAATGTGTGCTTACAACCTAGAAGACCAATCATATCCTAGGCTGCATCAAAAGAAGGGTGGCTGGCAGATCAAGTGAGGTGATTCTGCCACTTTGCACTGGTGAGACCCCACCTGGAGTACTGTGTCCAGCTCTGGAGTCCCTGACACATGAACCTGTTCCAGTGGGTCCAGAGGAGAGCCACAAAAATATTCAGAAGGCTGGAACACCTCTCCTGTGAAGAAAGACTGAGAGAGTTGGAGCTGTTCAGCCTGGAGAAGAGAAGGCTGAAGGGAGATCTTATTGTGACCTTTCAGTACTTAAAGGGGGCCTATAAGAAAAATGGGAACAGCCTTTTTAGAAAGGCCTATTGTGTCAGGACAAGGGATAATGGGTTTAAACTAAAAGAGGGGAGGTTCAGAATAGATATAAGGAAGAAATTTTTTACAGTGAGGGTGGTGAAACCCTAGTCCAGGTTGCCCAGAGAGGTGGTAGAAGCCCCATCCCTGGAAACATTCAAGGTGAGGTTGGACAGGCTCTGAGCAACCTGATCTAGCTAAAGATGTCCCTGATCACTGCAAGGGGGTTGGACTAGATGACTTTTAAAGATCATTTCCAACCCAAACCATTGTATGATTCGAAGCTTAGGGATTCAGTGTATATCCTCTGATTTTCAGTAACACCAGAGATTGGCTGAAATTCACAGCTTAATATAAGTCCTCCAAATCGGGTGGAAAACTGCCAGCTGTGCTGGTGGATGTTCTGTACTTCCTGTGTTTCCAGTTGGGAATAACAATGTTGTGTGATGGATAAAATGCCTTCATGTGTTTTGAAACAAAAATCTGTACCTCCAGAAAATATGTGTTTTTCCTGAGTTTTATGTAGCCTGCAGGGAGATTACAGAGAGCAGAAAAATGTCATCTACCTCCACCTGTAATCAAAGCTGTTTGCCATAGTAACGGCACCTCATTTTTTTGTGCTAACAGGAGTCAGACTCCAGTGTAGTCCCCAGCTATCTCCTTTTTCCTGTCTCACAGACCTACTCTTAAACTTTGCAGATGTGAGGTTAGTAATTTGAGTCCATTTTTACTTTTTTGTTGTTGTTTTAATCTCCTAAAACAGCTCAAAGCACATCAGTGTTACTGCTGTGCATCCATTCAGGAACAGCACAGGCAAATGGATCATTCCTTTAAAACAAGTGCATGCATACATTTTTAAATCTTCAAATATTTTTCCTGCTGTCTTCAAAATAGCTGAATGTAATAAAGTGCAGCAAGTAAAACCATTATAGTAAGGCATTACTGAAGTGTATTCTTCCCATCTTACATGTGCTTGGATTCTCCCTCGGAGTTATAGAGAAGTGAGTCTAGGATATAAACATTTTAAAAATGTTACCTTTCAAGTAAATCTGAGGTTCACTGGGAAAGCCATAGGTCCTGACTATGAATATCCAGTAAAGTGATAAGGAAATATACCTGGTTGTTTTGAGATTGATATAACAAAATGTCTCCCTCTTTTTGCATTCAACATCTGATGCTTTCAGGTTAAATACAAAGCCCTGTTTACAGGTATCAAGAAACTCTGTAACTAAATGCAGCAGATTTTTCAGTTTAATCTGTTTCTAGCTAAAAATACTCCTGCATTTTTTTTCTCATTTGTTGGTCTGATGACTGAAGAGTATTTGGGCCAGTGAACAGCCTGGAACAAAACTCACTGGAATGAACAGGAACCTCCCTGTTGACTTCAGTGATCTCTGAATTGATCTAAGGTTACTTTCAAATCACACAGCTGAATTTCTACCGAGAATATCATCTAGCATAGATGGAAATGTATGGATGATGAACAACACTATGACACTTTCAATATGATAAAGAGACTGCATATTAGTATAACAACACTAACAGTTCAAGAGCAACATAATAAAAAAAATTAAATGTGGAAAATCTAGGCCAAGGGAACCTGTGAGGATTTAGGGGAAGGTGAAAGAGTTGCTGTCGTAGACATCACTGAGATGTGTTCAGATGCAGACAGAGTGTGTGTATCTGGGTGAAAATACATCACTAGTGTGAATCATACAATCATTAAGGTTGGAAAAGACTTCACGGATCATCAGGTCCAATAGTCTACCCACCATTATCATGACCATTAAACCATGTCCTAAAGTGCCACGTGTATGCATTTTTTGAACAGCTCCAGGGGTGGTGACTCCACCACCTCTGTGGGAAGCCTGTTCCAATGCCTAATGACTCTTTCAGTATATAATTTTTTTCTGAATATCCAATCTAAACCTCCCCTGGTGCAAATTAAGCCTACTTCCTCTTGTCCTATTGCTAGTTACTTGGGAGAAGAGACCAACACCCACCTTACTCGAACCTTCTTTCAGGTAGTTGTAGAGTGATAAGGTCTCCTCTTAGCCTCCTCCTCTCTAGACTAAACAATCCCCATTCCCTCAGCTGCTTTTCTTAAGACATGTTCTCCAGGCCACTCACCAGTTTTGTTGCTCTTCCCTGAGCCTGCTCCAGCACCTCAGTCTCCTTCTTATACTGTGGTGGCCAAAACTTCCTCACAATATTCAAGCTGCAGCCTCACCAGTGCCAAGTACAGGATTGCATCATCCATCATAGGAGAAATGGTCAATGTTGTAGTGGAAAAATGGATAAACTATTACCCTGAAAGTAAATATACCTTCTATTAGTTGTAAAAAAAAAAAAAAAAGATGTACAAGTCTATGAGATACCAGAAACTGAAGGCAGGAAAATAAAACCTACAGGCAATAAAGAGCAAGAAACTCAGGTCCTACCGTGATTAAACTACTAGCATTTTTGTTTGATGAACTTCATTTTAGCTTAAATATATAATATTTTCTGAATATTGTCTGTTAAGATGTTACTCCTAGATGTTACCTTATGAGTTTGAACATGCAAACTTAATTTTGAATCCTTCTCTAAAATGCTTCTATTGGTTTCTGTAGACTTTTTTCCCCTCA
Organism: Chloroceryle amazona; assembly: GCA_027560015.1. Classification (NCBI taxonomy): domain Eukaryota; kingdom Metazoa; phylum Chordata; class Aves; order Coraciiformes; family Cerylidae; genus Chloroceryle; species Chloroceryle amazona. The sequence goes on from JANHFX010037679.1 coordinate 30,690, forward strand.
GGTTTTGCATTTCCTGAGTATGAGTAGATCAATTATGCTTGATTTTTGCATTCTGTTCTTCAGAGGTCAGAGTGAAACTGTGGTTCCCTTTGTTGTCCTTCAGCTGTTTTCTGCAGTAAACACGAACTGCAGCTGTTTTCTTAAACAAAGGTCTGTGGTTGTTTTGCTAGTACAGGCTTAGCTATAGTCTTCAGCTAGTCCATTGGATTTTGGCTGATTATAGTTTACACCCGTGTGCAGGTCAAGTAGGAGAAGCTCCAGGTCTTTGCAAATTACTGGCATTCTCAGGTATGTGTTGTTTATCATTCTTTGAAATTAGGGTATTTTGCTATTATCTCTCATAGATAGCATGTCTGACAAGTGATGCTGTGGAGTATTTCACTGTAGTTTTAGTGAACAGATTGCCCAGTGAGGAATCTTAAGAACGCTATGAAAAGGAGATCGTGTTTTCTGAGGCTGTTTTTTTTGCATAGTATATGCTAGGATGCATGTGTGATTATTTACATTTCCATTAAAAACATTCATCACTTCTATTTCACAACAAACTAATTCTTCCCAGTCAGGTGGTTGATTTCTTTGCTTCGTAAAGGTCTACATTAGTCAATGAAAACTACTGGTTTTGTTCTGTTTCTCTCACTATCCATCTTATTTCTGAATGCTCCCAAATGCTCCTGTGTTATGTAACCTCTTCTCCAAGTCTAGTCTCCTGCCTCCACAAAAATGTGCATGAAGACCTGGAATTACACTGGTTTTTTGGTCTGCTTTTCACTTCAGGTTGTCTCTTTATTACTTGAAGATAAATTCTGTGGAAGCAGCCCCTCAAAGACTGGGGTTTTGTCAGAAATGTTCTCCTGAGTTTAAAATCTGATTAGGTTTATGTGTATATATAGTGAGAAGGAGACTGAGAGAGACAGCTGAAGTTTCTGGCATGTATTGAGAAGGGCAATTCCTTCTCACATGAATAAAACTCTCCCCAATACGACAAGAGAGATGACGGGTTGGTGACAGTTAATATTAAAGACATTATTGCTTTCCAAAGTCACTAAACTCTTCAAATGCTTATGGATTAGATTCTGAGACAAAACAGCAGCAGGCATCTGGATAGCGCCCACAATGGCAATAAAAAGCAAGACTAATTTAGGTCATGTTATGGTTGTGAGATAGTTACCACCACGAGAAGAGACATCACCAGCAGAAAACATGAAACTTCTTGCTTTCATCATCAGATCCTTACAGATTTCGTTGTTATACATTCAACATTATCAAAGACCAAAGTTAATATTGGAGTAAGATTATTAGATTCAAGTTTTTCTTTTATTGGTGTTTTTCCTGTCCTTAATCATCAGCTGCATTTAAAATGTTTCAAAGAGCCTTATGTTGTGACTTCTGGAAAAGCAGCTCTTGGCCTCCATGCCCTGAGAAAGCAGAGGAACAGGTCATTACCATGTGCCTGCTTTTCAGGAGAGGCACACTGTCACTTCTAATTCATCTAGCTATACTAGAAAAGAAGGGATGTGGGATGTGCCGGCTTGGCAGGAGAGCCCTGCGGGGGGGTGGTTGCCCCCTTGAGAAGGGTTCAGCTGTGGTCTGCACATGGTGGGAGGTCCCGTGCTCAGCACTTGCCAGGGCAGGTGTGGGAACCCAGACAGAACACCCATGGAAACATGCAGCCATCTGGGCCATGGGGAGTGTCCCAGACCTGTGTGGACAGTGGTGGGAGCTGCTTCCGGGATGACGGGTGGCAGAGTCGCAAGAGGAAGCTGAAAGGTTGAGGAGCATCAAGGAGGCCAAACAAGAGATAGTCTGGTGGACCCAGGCCCTGCCCTCCTTGAAACAGAAATGGGAGCATGCATCAGAAATCACGCTGGATACGGGGGCTCCTGTACTCTGCCCTTGTCCCACCAGAGGTGATAGCCTGGAACGGGGAAGTGAATGGAGGCAAGTTCATGGTGGTGGCAGCGTACAAACTCCTTCCTTGCCCACCTCACACGCACACCCGCCCCCTCCTCAAGTGCTGTTAAAAAACAGCTCTGGTTGAGGAAGCCCAGCCAAATGAGGATGTGGGTGATGGGGGTGATCAATGTTACTTTTAGTCTTCTAGTATTCAAATACTATTATGCAAAGTGGATTCAAAAAACTCCAAATAGATAAGGTATCTTTTTCCTTGCTGAAACACTTGGCAAAGAGCACCTAAAGCAGTTTAGCAATCCAGTTCATAGAGGGAAAGCACATTCATTGCTTATCCTGTTTCACTGAATTTTGTTCAAGGTCTCCATTCCTTCTGGTGTTATTAGAAAGACAGGGATGAAAGGGTGTCCTGATTTGGGTGAGAACAAAACTAATTCTGCTCAGTGATTTTACTTTTCAGCTCAGTTCTTCTAACTCCCTGCACTGTCTGCAGTCAGCAGCCTGTTTTCCCAGGCAGTGTTTGCTGCTGGCAGGGATAACACCCCATGGGCAGAGTTACTGCCAAGGGTTGGGGTGCAGACCAAGGCCACTGATGGACCTTGTGTAGCACATTGGGGCTGCAGGAAAGTGAAAGGCAGCACCTGCAGGGAGGAGCAGCCAGGACAAGTGACCCGAAACTGACCAACGAGGGATTCCAGCCCAGATACCTTATATTTCGTACAAAGCTGAGGATCTCACCTCTGTTTGCTCATCTTGGCTTGGGTCCTCTTCTGGTTTCTTCATCAGTTGGCATCCAGAGAGGCCTCTGTCCATTCTGCCTTCAATCCCAATCAGCGTGTTCCTGAATCTGGTACCAGAATCCAGCTCCTGAGCATAGTTCCTGTCTGCTGCTGGACCCAGTCTAAACCTCTCCCAGTGCCTGCTCTACAGCATCAGTGGTGACGGTGATGTAATCCACAGCATCAGGGGTATGTGTGCTTTGATACTGGTTTTGTATAAATTTTTATTATTATTTTATTTAAAGCTTCTCTGTTTTCCTTTTCTAATTGCTAACTCTCCCTTATTCCCTTTCTCTTCCCCTTTGGGGAGGGAGCAGGGTTAACAGAGAACATCTGTTACAGGTCTAGCAGGCTGCCCTGACCCTAAACCATGCCAAAGGCAATCAGTACCCCTAGGAACAAATTTAATTTTTACTAAAGAATCCTGAAACACTGGAGAAAAGTCACTACAGGGCTGTTTCTGGCTCCTTGTTAACCAAATTTTCAGGAGTAGCGTGGTCAAGGAATTCTCTAGGTCTGAAAAGAGTGAGCCATTGATCTCTGATGATCAGCCTAGTAGCCTCCTCCCTGCTGACCAGCTGTCCTGATCACTTCTGATAGCTTCAGATGGGTTTCAGATGTCAGGGATCAGGTTGTGCTTAGCACCTAGGTGGCAGCCATGAAGCATTTGAGAATTTGCACAGGACTTTTCAGTTGCCCACTGCTTGTAGGTTAACTGTGTTTGAACCTAATCTGATTCCTGCACCTATGTAACTAAGGGGCCTCCTTGTTTCCTTCTGCTTCTTTCTGGGGTAAGATCTAGGGAGAGGAAGGGATGGATGATTTGTACTTGGTAGAATGTTAATAGGCTCCTTAAACTTCATGTGTTATACCTAAGGAGCTACTTTGTATACTCAACATTGAATGTCAAGAGCTGGGATGTTTGTTTGATTTTTCTAGTATTTGAAGTTCAAATTTTTGATCACTTGAAGGGAGCTTTAAATAATTTATGAATTACTTAAAATGCTTAGCATTAAGATTTTTTTTTTTAAAACTTTCAGGGAAGAAAAAAATAAGGAGCTTGGGAGTGGTTTAAATCGAGTTGGAGTGTTTTTTTGTTTTGAGAAGAAACTGCAAAGCAAAATGTTCAGGCTAATTTTGGACTACACCCTCCAAATCCTTGGGAAAGGTAGGAAATGGAGACATTTCTTATTCAGACTGGATTATTCAGTGTACGTTTGTGTGTTTATTGACTTGTATGAATGCCTTTTTTATGGCTCTACTTTTACATCGTCTTATGTTGGTTTATTGAATGCTTCTGTATCTATTTTTTGTAGTCATTGTATAAAAACTGATTGGTTTTTTGAATGCTTTCATAGGGTCTGCCAGACATTTTTTTGTTGCCACAGGCATCTGAAGAAGTGGGGCAAGTGTGTGCTTGAGTTGGCATTGGTTTTAGGGTTTACTCTTGTACTCTACTTTAACATAATGATAAATTTCAAATTTTATGTTTCTCTTTGGGAATATATTTTAGGGAGGAAGCTTCTGGTACAATTTAGTTAAGTAGTGACTGAAGATTTTAAGAGTGTTCCTGATAACTACAGAAATTAGCCACCATTTTGAAGATTTTGTTGTTGTTGCTTTTGATGGCTCTAAATGGTTCTTCAGAAATAGATTTTGTACCCTCTCTCCATATGTTTTGCCCTTGATGTTTATCTGCCACCCATATGTTGACCTTGGATTGCTTTATTTTCTTGATGGAGGTGTAATGTTAGGCAATGTGTCCTTCAGAAAGCATAATCACTCTCATGATAAGCACAGGTGATTAATTTCAGATTGGACATAGAAATAAAGAGGTAAATTTACTCCACAATTTAGTTGTGTTAAATTATGCACAACTTAAAATTAATCCTCTGTGCTTTATAGGGAAAGAAAAAAAACTTTTTTCTTCAATTGGTTTCTGTTTTTTAAAATTACACCCCACTCCCAAGCAAGAATATAGTGCTCAAAGAGCTATAGTTGTCCAAAATTTGCTAAAATTTGCTTTCATCCTTCTGGACAAGGCCTTTTAATACTACCTTAGTATAATCTTAAATCTGCTAAGGGAGCCTATTTTGTACATCTGACAGGAATGGTATCATAGAACATTTGAAATTCAGGTTTTTCCCTTCTGTTATTTGATTGCCTACAAAACTATGGAAGCGTGCTCAGTATTGCATGATTTAAATTAAAACCTTTTTTTCTCCAATAGTAGTTCTTCTAACAGATGTTCTTGTGACAGTGATCTCTCTTTTGATAACAGATCTGCTCTAGTGAGAGCATGGTGTCTGAGTTGTAACATGAAATGGATGGAACTGCTTTTATTTTAGGAAACTTAGAATTTCATTAACGAATATGGATGCAAACCCATAAATGGTCAAGTGATTTGCAAAGGTTCTTGGATTTACTAGGGATATGGAAAGGATAGCAGATGTAGCTACACATAAAGGCAGTGAAAGTATGATGGCTGTAAATACATAGAACCCATTGGCTTGAACTGTCACTTGCTGAGTTTGTTGGTCTGTGCTTGAAAATGCAGACTGACTTATTAAACCACCTACCCATCAGAAAATTGGATGAATCAGAACATGGCTGCAGTTTTCACGTCTGGATTTCTAGGCATGTACGAAAGAAGACAGTAGGAATTTGCACAAGTGTACACTGAACCTGGAGTACAGCTTCTTCTTTGCTTTTGGTCAGAATGCAGTAGTATAATTCTAAGACTCTAGGATTTCTTTATTTTCAGAAGAGTGGTGCTAGAAAGAAAATGCATTTCTCATGAAGTGTGCCTAAGAGCCGATCTCACCCTCCGCCAATTTAATTTTTTCTGGTGCATCCATCCGGCAGTCCTATAGTATAAATTCATACAACTTGCATGATTGCTTCTTCGGGTTGCATAATGAAGTCTGAATAATGAAAGACTGGAATAAGAACCCTCTGAAAGAGGGAAAAAAATAACCAAATGAACAACCAAACCACAAAAAGCAACTTGCTTTCAGTAACCGACTAACAGTTCTGGAGTGAATAACCAGGGTGTTGAAATAATGCTAGGAATTCAAGGTTTGTATCTAGTGATTAAAACCACACAGTCATCTACTGAAGGGTAGGAAGTAAAGAAGCAGTGACTCTTGGCTGGGAGACAGACTTCTTTGAACTAATGCAACTCCTACTTGAGATGGTAGGAAATGATTAAATTTAAGCCAGGTATGTTTTTGCAAAGTAATTTTTTAGTCTATGAAAGCAAAATTATTATTTAACCAAGAAACTGCAATGTGTATCATTTCCATACTGAATTCCTTTTATTAGTATTTCTGGCAAGAACAGGCCACTCTGTAATATTAGTGTAATTTGTTTATAACATTCATGACTCACTCTGGGATCATTGTGGGATCATTCACATTAAAGATGACCTATGACTAGAGTAATTCATCTTATGCTGCCTGCAAGCTTCCCTGCAGTGTAGGAAATGGGACTTGGATCTTGTTTAGCTCTTGCTTATCTGCCTTTCAACTTGCAGTACAGCAAGAAACATTAAGGTGATGTTTTTTACTGCCCTCTGCTTAGGATGCTTTCCCCTCATACATGGACGTGGATCTTCATAAAGCTAAGATATCATACCTTTCTGCATTTTTGTTAGAAGGAAGATGAAACAAATGCATCTAGGTTATACAGGAACTGTTACCATTCACGAAGAAAGAAGAGCTTTGATATATTGGAGAAGGGATTAGAGGTACCTGATGCTTTAAATTGTTAGTTGGATTGTCATTTTGTTTGTTAAGATCAATTTTCTACCAAAGTAAGCTGTTACATTTTAAATACACTGGCTTTTGGGGAAGAGTTTTTCTTCCAAATCTTGATTGCTTTGTGGGTTGTTTGTTTTGTGGGGGATGTTTTTTTGTTTGGGTTTTGTGGTGTTTGTTGTTTTTTAATTGCCTACTGGCTTGTAAGAATGTGGAGAAGAGAGGAGAAAAATAAAGCATCGTGTAGAAACACTCCAAAAAGACTAATACTCTTTTTCAGAAGAAATGATGTAGTTTTCCAGGAAGTTATCCTGCTAAGATTCTGTTCACACTATTCAGGTGGCTGTAGAAACAACCTGGTTTGGATATTCCAGGATCCTATGGATTTGACTTTGTTTTAGGGTTATTACCATGCCAAGACACATCTTTGATTTAAATGAATCAGTCAACTCTGAAATAAGCTTAGTTCCAATTTTTTTACTGTACTTACCAAATTGCTCTGTTTACTGCCCTTGGGATGCCTTTATTAGTCTGGTCTTGTGATGGTCTAAGTGTAAAGAAACGTGACTTGATCTCCAGATTTTTCTCATAAATGGAACTTTTATTTAGAACCTCACAGTGCTATTTCTCTGGAACAGAAATCCAGCTTATAATTCAAACCTCAGTGATTCTACAAAGCCTACTTAAATCCTGAAGTTTGCTTTCTTCTGCTGACCTAGACAAAAACTCTTGCACTATGGAGGTTGTAGGGCATGGTTCTTTCAGCCTTCTTTGTTCTAAAAATAACAGTTTTCACCAGTTTCTTTCTCCTTTATGTACTAGTTTTTATCCTAGCTTTAAAGATGGCTATTGCAACTGTTCTTTGCTGCTCTGGGGATTTTTTTTTAAAGTCAGTCATGAAACCATCTGACTTTAAGCAAATTCCCCCTGATTCTAATGGCCCTTTCATAAACATGAGCCTATGAAACAAAATAGTTCTAAAGCAATGGGATTCCCAAAGTCCAGCAATATTATTTTGTTTTCTTTGTCCCTCTGATATGCTTTTATGCTATTCTTCATGGCTATTACTGTTCAGTCTCGGATTTTGATCTCATTTACATGGTAGTGATGGGTATGTTGGTCTTTACTCACCACTCAGTAGCTGTTGCAGTCTGTGCTCCCTTTACAGAGAGGTGTTGAAGTCATATTTGGGAAGGGTACTTGCAGCAACATATCTAAAAGGGAGTTGATATGCTTCACAGCCTGATATATGGTTAGGAATTACAGAGGCTATACAGTGGATAACGCTGTAGGTAAGGTGTGTATACAAAGCAAAGACTTCTAATCTTTCAGAAAGGATGCAATGTATTGTAGAAAGAAGTGATGAGATAGTCCTTAATTGCAACCAGAACAATGTCCAGTGAAGTAGCATGTTTCGTTGTGATTAAAGTGACCTCCTAGGTTGCTGTGATTAATATTGTTTCCTTAGAGGTTGTTAAGATAGACTGAAACTGAAAGTGTTTTTTTTCCATCCACCATATAAATGGAAAGTAAAAGTATGACTGGGATTTGCCCATTAAATGTGGAGAGAAGGAAAATGTTTAAATTCGAAGATGAGGATTTGGACCTGCTTCTAAGCTGGGTGGGTTTTTTTTATTTTAAAGGCTGCTAGTACATGAGAAGCTCCATTCTGAACTAATCATTGTGATACTTGCCGTCCCTCATTATTTGAGCAACTCCGTAAGCATCAACAAATTTTAAACAGAAAACACTCTTTTGATTTGCCTTTGTGACATTGTTGTAATTTCTCAGGGCAAATGTGTCCTGGTTTGGGCGAGAACAGAGCTGGTTCTGCTCAGTGATTTTACTTTTCAGCTCAGTTCTCCTAACTCCCTGCACTGTCTGCAGTCAGCAGCCTGTTTCCCCAGGCAGGGTCTGCTGCTGGTAGGGATAACACCCCATGGGCAGAGTTATTACCAAGGGTTGGGGTGCAGACCAAGGCCACTGCTGGATCTTGTGCACCAACCACACCAGGGGTGCAGAAAGTGAAAGGTGGCACCTGCAGGGAGCAGCAGACAGAGCAGGTGACCCCAAACTGACCAGCAAGGGATTCCGGCCCAGATACCTCATATCAGGTATAAAGCAGAGGGATTTGGAGAGTCTACAGTTTGCTAGCTTGCTTGCTTTCTTGCTTGCTCTCTGGGGGCTCCCAGACTCTTTTCCCATCTTGGACCACTTTGCTTGGCTTGGCTCAGCTCCTCTTTTGGTTCCTTCCTCGGAGCATCCAAGGAGGCCTCTGTCCATTATGCCTTTGATCCCGATTGGTGTGTTCCTGAATCTGGTACCAGAATACAGCTCCTGAATACAGCTCCCGTCTGTTGCAGGGCCCAGCCTGGTACTCCCCCAGTGCTGGCTCCACAGCATCAGTGGTGACAGTGATGGAATTACGATCGGGGTGGGTTGGGTTCCATACCGGGTTTGTGTAATTTGTACATATTCTGTTTTTATTATTCTCATTAAAGCTGTTGTAGTTCCCTTTTCTAATGTCTGCATTTCTCTCCCTTATTCCCTTTCTCTTCCCCCTTGTTGAGGGAGGGGGTTTAACAGAGAGCATCTGTTACTGGCCGCCCTGACCCTAAACGTTGACAAAATGTTATGGCTCTGGGTAAAGAATAAGCTACTTAGGAAAAGAGCTTGTTTCCATGCAAATATCCAACATGAGAAAATTAAGAACTACAAAAATGCTTCTCATAGCAAATGTTGTGGAAAATAAAGTACCTGTCTAGAAAGTCTCAGTAAGACCTTTGACAAAAGAACTCGTATTCTTGATCAACACATAGGTATGTGCTATGTAGGCACTCTCTGCATAGGGAGTGCCACAAAAATGCTTGTTTGCACTTGCAACACTCAGTTACTTACTGTGCATTTTAGCATTTTGAAGAACCCTTCAAACACTCTACTTCTGAAAATCTAATAGGCCTTACCTTGAAGGTCTGAGTTTATCAATAAATATGACATATTTGGTGGTATACCAAAACCTGAAAGCTTGTTCTATTTAATTAGAATATTTTAATTAGCCCGTGAATCACTGACACAGCCCAACCTCTGTCTTGGTCTTATTACCATCTGTTACATGTCTTTTTCCCATTTCCTTCCTACTCTCATCCTTTAGGGGAAATAAAAATGGATGAAATGGTGCCTATCCTTTTATGAAATTTGACCTGCAAAGAACCAGCATGAATTTACTACAGGGGATAGAAGCATTTATAATACTAAAGCAAATGTGCTTCTGGCAGCCTATTACCCACTTGCCAATTATCCAAATTATTTTTTGGGCGATCAACACTGTTCTATCCTTTCTGCAAACATTTTGAGCACAGAGAAATAATGATAGCAAAGTCACAAATAACGGCAATGAAGATAAAAGGTGGCGTAGCTTTTTATTTCTAGGAAGCACAGATGTCATAAACTTTGAAGATACACTATCTGCGGAGGTGTACCTTACTCAGGAAATAGTTCTGGATCATTTTTGGTTTAATTTTGTTAACTTTTTTCCTAATTCTCCCTGCTTAGGGGGAAAAAATACTTGAAGGCGATAATATTTGAAGATTTTTGGCAAACCAAACATGTCCCTCACAATCAGCAGAAACATCCTGGAATTATCCTCAGCCAGAGGAGATGGCAATGATTAAGCACTTCAGATTTTTGCAAAGTCTAAATGGGTCCCTGTCTTAAAAGAATGGCATGCAGTGCACTCTTTGGGTCCTTATATTTTAAATGACATCCAGGTGGCTTCCCTAATGCATGAAGATACCTTTAGATCCTTGACTACTTGAAGTGTATACATTTAGAGGAGTGGGATGCATCAATGTAAGAGCAGACAATCAAGCATGGAAACATTGTTTATGTTGCTCAAATGGCATCATTTTTTTTTTTCTGAAGAAACTTTAGATGTTGAAGGAATCTGCTGTCTCTGGAGAAACTGAAATAATAACCTTGGGGCAGTTAGATGTGTACCCTTTCTTTCTTAATATTTTTTTCCTCTAGACTCTGACCAGTTTTTCCTGAGGAAAACAGAGGTCCTTTGCTGTGATTTCCATGCTAAAGGCATAGGCTCCTAATAGCGGCTCTCCACATCTGGTCATCATATCTGCCACATCAGCAGGAGGTTACAAATGTCTTAAGATATTATTGGCATGTATCTCTCCACTACTGTGCTACAGAAACTGTTGTGACACCGTATAATGAATATTTGCTCATGCTGTCAGTATTCAGTTAATGTTTCCATTTAGCACTCTGTATACCCAAGGACTGTGTGGTAATTTATTTTCCCATCATTCAGTTCACTTTTTTCAATAATTGGGGGGGGGGGAACACAAAACAACTGTTGTGTGGAATTGCTACATGCTGTATAGATGTTGCTCTTATAGTAACATTAGTGGAAGCCAGGATATTCTAGGAGAAAAGGTAGATTTAAATTTGTGTGGTAACCTGTGAAAGTTAAAGGACCCTGATGTGCAGCGACAGAATAATAACCCAGAGCAACTCCTCTAACACCAAGGCTGACTGCTTTTCAGTGCTGCTCTTGAATTCACTTTGTACATTCAGCTCTGAGTCCCTTAGCTCAGGACTTACTGGAATACATTCTCAGCTGAGGGAGATGGGCTTGATTACCATTTTATGTGAGGAATTGTTAGTTTTCTCTACCCTTCATTTGTGAACCTGTGTGTGGTACTCATTGTTTGGTGGCTGAGTTTTACCAGCTCTGTTTGCAGGCTAGTTTTGAATCAGATTCTCCTCCTACCTCTTACCAGTACAGTAGAACAGAAATGAAGGGTCTCTGATCTGATAAAAGTCTGCTGTGACTGGTGCTGTCAGCTGAACCTCACTAAAAACCCCTCAGATATTCTGTAGTCCCGGGAGACACGGGTACTCTTAAGAATGACTATTTTTGGAAGCCAGCAGATGTCCACTCCTGTTAATGATGCCTGAGGCAGAGGCACACTGTAATGTGCCAACTATGGGTCTCCCACTGGGAAGCGATGCATTTTCACTGAGACTGGAGACTTTTTACAGCATCAGCCACTTCAATCAAGTACAAGACTGGGAGAGACATAAGGTTTGTTTAGGTTAAGTATAAATTAAGTAAAAAAAAAAAACAAAAACAAAAACAAACAACCCAAACCACACCAAAACATAGGGCAAACTTTCCTCTTCTGCCTCGTGCACTTGTAGGGAAGAAAACAAGATCTTGGCCATCACTCGAGCGATGATTTGTTTGTATGCTGAGTCCATCACAAAGGCTTCAGTCCCACTAACTCAAATGGAGGATTGAGATTTGGAGTATTGCTTTTGCTGTGAAGCAGTGCAGCTTGATTCTTGCACAAGTTCTCATTGCCATATGTAGGGACATATACATGCTAGCTTTAAGTACTACAGAGACAGAGGTCAGTCATGTACTTTTATAATAAGATTTAATCACGTCTGTGTGGCAAATGGATAACTGGGTTGTTTCTTCAACAGGCTGTTATGTATCTATGGTGCCTTTTTATTATTATTTGAAAGTAGTAACTGTACTTTTAGAGGGAATACTGATGCTTTTGCTTTTTTTCCCTAGTTTCGCCCTGGGTTTCTTAGTTGAAGGCCCTTAGCTGAGAGTCCTCAGGTGGGAGAAAGTCCTGAAGTGTGAATTTGAGCAGGCAGAGAGGGTCCAAGCAAGCAGGGAGCTGCAGGAGCAGCGTGGGCAAGAGAGCAGGCTTCTGGGCAGACCTAAAGCTTAACTGCCACAGGGAAGAAGGAATGAAGCTTTTATAAGGATTTCAGAGGGCTCGAAATTCAACCAAGAAAGCCATTAAAGGTTTCCACAAGAGAAAAAGAAAACTGGAGGAAAGGTCCTGTACAATACTGGACAGAGAGGACATCTTTATCTGCTTCATCAATGCTCTTCTTAGCTTTAAAAAAAGCATCACATTTCAAAGAAAGAAAAGTCTCTTGGACTAGTCAGAGTTAAAATCCGCATAGTGATCTGCAGTGGTGTTGCTTGTTTTGTTTTTTTTCCTCATTCTCTTTCAGTATTAGCAACTTCCCTTCAGAAAATACCCTTTCTCTGTCATTTATGAACGTAAATAATTCTAGTTCATCCTACTTCTCCAAAGGACAACATCGTTTTAAAGCCCTTTATTTTGTAGCTCATAGCCTAATAATATAAACAATTTAATTCAAATGCCAACTAAACAATAACTTTGTTTTGTCCTTGCATTGTATATTTTCAACACTTTAAGCTTGTTTACTATGATGTTTCCAAACAAGACTTCTTATTCTTTCTGATGACATCTGAATTATTGAAGGATTGCATCTTGACTGCAAAACTCACAGAGTGTCTGAAAGAATCTAAATCTATTCTAGACAGTATAAATAATTCATGCTCAATTCTTCTCTCTCGGCTGTGTGAATGCTGCTGCTTATTTACAGCATGCTTCAAGAAAAAAAATCCCATTTTATTAACATTTCTCTGCTATTAAATAAAGCTGGTCATGTATTCCTGTAGTAGCTACTCTAATCCTTTTACTGTGATAGAAAATTAAAAATTGCTACATGTTTATAGTTACATTGCTCCTCATTTATAAGCACCTTGTTTTCAAAGATGATAGTATTATAGTAAGGGATCCCACCATTCTCCCTTCAGAACCAGAGATGGAAAAGGATATAGGAGGCAAGAGTTAAAACTTCTCGAGGCTTTGGGTTTTGTGTGCCTGGTTGAGGACTCTGTGTCCATGTTAATACTCGAAGTCTTGACATTTGGTTTCATTCCACTGTAGAATAAAAATAAAGTTTTTGAATATTTCTGTGAATAAAAATTGCCTGTATACTTTCCAGCTGAAAATTGTAGAATTTTTCTACAGTTTCTACAGAACTGACCAGCAAGTCCAGCTTGTCCTAGCCAGCGCCCTGTAATAGCTTCATGCTGTTTGCCTTCCATGAAGCATTTTGATGTTGCTGATAGCAAGTGTAGCATGCTGGATTCCCTTTATTAAAGTGTTCAGATAGGCTCCAACTATTGCAGTTGATTCCCTCCGAAGAAATAAAGGGGAAACTAGCCAACATTTAATATGCACTTACCCATGCTTTTTCTATGCTATTGGTTTTGGTAGACTTAGAAGGTTACAGATAACAGTTTCTCTTAACTTGTAGAGCTTTGTGTTTAATATTTCAGATCAGACATCTTTAAGTGCAAATGGGAATGTAAAAGTGTTAACTGTTAGTTAACAAGGACCTCACAGGCTTTGTTTTACACTAATGTGTGATGTTCCCAGGGTAATTTAGACTGATACTGAAAGGGAAGCTACTGCTGCTAAAACTCTTACAGTGATACTTTTAAGCCTTAATTGCAATTACTTAAATTAGTAGTGACATAGGTATAGTTCTGTTCTCTGCAGCAGTCAAACCATTTCCCTCTTGCAGCTGTAAATCTAGATGAATCCTGTCAGTTAGGAGAATAAACCACTATGAGTGTAGGACTATCTTTGCTCACAATAGGTGTAGAAACTGGTAACAGTGTTTCAGAGAAAATGAATCCATTTGATACTGGAAATTATATCATTAGCTGCTCAAGGATGCACTTGCTCCTTATCCCCCACAGGTAATGTTCCCTTTCATTAAGGTTTTGATTATGATTAGTGTTTATATCTTAACTCACAGCTATATGTATTTTCACTATACATAAACATCTCTCTTTTTGAGTGTTGCTTCTTTTCAGGAACTTCAATGTGTATCCCTTAGTAGTGTCTTACAGGTAACTGAGGTATACAGAGAAGTTTTTCAGTATTTTGGATCCACTTTCCAGTGGTGTTCAGTGGGTGTTACCTCAGAATAATTCATATTTCTGTTCTTGCTGTTTCCACTTTACTTTAGCTGAAGATTCAGTTTATTAGAATCCTTCATCATTTGATTTTGATTTTTTTTTTTACTGCCAATTTACACCGTAAAGGCCTTAGATATATTTTTCTACCAGGGAAAAAGGATTCTGTTACTGTAAATATTAATGTAACAAATACATCTCTGCAGATGGATACTACAAAACTTCTTTGGGCAACCTATTCTTGTGCACTTTGTCAGCTGGGCTATAATTGTTACAGGACAGAGTCAAATGCTTCACTGAAGTCAAAGTAAACAGCATCCAATGCTTTCCCCTAATCCATTGAGCTACTCACCTTATTGTAGAAGGGTCTCAGGTTGGTCAAGCATCATTTCCCATCTGTAAATTCATGCTGAGTACTTCCAGTCACCTTCTCCTTCATGTATTTGGAAATGTTTTCCAGAAGGATTTTCTACATGACCTTTCTATGGATTAAGGTGAAGCTGTGGTCCCTCCAATCTTGCTTCTTACCCTTTTTGAGGAGAGGAGTGAGGACCCTCTCCCAGTTACTATGACTGTTCAGAGATAATTGAGAGTGGCCTCACAAAGACGTGAACCAGCTCCCTCAGCCTTTGCCAGTGCAATTCACCAGACCCTGTGCACTTAACATCGTTTGTTTTAGTGCTCCCTAAGCTGGTGGCCCTCCACTGTGGGCAAGTCTTCCATGTTTCAGACTTTCCCTCCAGTGTTGAGGGTCTGGGATTACTGAGGGCTGGCTTTAGTAGCAGAGGCAAATAAGGCATTGAGTATCACAGCCTGTTCCTTCCTCCTGCTGTTTACGTAGAATCATTTCTTGTTACCCTTTTCATCCCTCGCCAGGTTTAACTCCATCATAAGCCTTGGCTTTCCCAATCCCTGTGCAATCAGAGACCAACTCTATACTTCTCCTGATGTGTAACTACAATTTATTAATGTACAATGAAAAAGATATGAATGCTATGCTGGCGAGTTAAAGTACATATAAAAATAATTCTTGAACATAGATGTTTATATTTGGATTGTTTTTGCCAGTAGAAGATACTTCCTATCTTAGAAACCATACAAATATGAATTAATTTTATTTGGTGAAAATCTACTCTTAGCTATAATTCCATGTCCCGTGTTTTGTAGTGGAGGAATTCTTGATTTACCCATGGTATCACTGCATGCAGTGTATATCTTATTGTTCATTTGTCAGAAAACAAATATCAGAGAATCCTGTTGGAGGTTGTTCTTGTTAATAGTCATTATTCTTCTCAGAGCTTTAGGTACTGACTATCCATCTACTTTCTCTTCATGCTGGAAAGAACATTCAGCAAAGGTCATAAGACAGCCTGGTACCTTGGAAGCACTAAAAGGCAACTTAAAATAAAAGCAGTAAGCACCATTATGTGGAGAGTGGGTTTTAAGGTACTCTGAAGAAGAGGTACACGCAGATACTATTTTCATATTGAATATTTGTTAGGTGCAAAAACTAATGGTAAAAAGTGAACCCTGGGTTGATTTCCAAGACCATATTCAAGCAGAACACTTCCTGACTTCTCAAAGTAACTTTGAAGTTCATGCCATTCCAGTGACACTGAGGAAGTAGCAGAGTCCTCACCTACCTCAATAATGAAGTGCTTTTTCTTCAGCAAGTATATGCTTTTAGGAACCTATGGCTGAGAGAAGCTGTAATAATTTCATTCAGATTCAAATATGTCTGGATTTTTGCTGAACTTTATTTACCAGTGCTCTTTGCCTGCCTTAGTAATTTATACCTGTGCAGAGGGGGGAAAGGAGGAGAAAGCTTCTGCTCCTAGTGAAAATCCCTGATTGAAAAAGGTGCACGTCAGTAAACTGATCTCAGTTGTGATTTTTGTAAAAACTTTCTTTGTGGGTCCATATTGTTTGCTTCAGTAATACAAAGCAGTGAGCTCCTTGGTTTTGTTGTTCTGAATATTACATTTTCAGAGGTACTTACTACTTCAAGAAGTTATTTATTTTCTGCCATTAACTTTCTGTGAATTGGGGGGGGGTAAAATTAAGCCTCCAGAATTGCATCATCCTGAGACTATCTGAACTGTCTGAGGACATATCAGAACAGTCAGTTGCTCTTAATACTTTTGTTCTTGATTAAGTTTTAGTTGTTTAAGGAAGAGCAATAATTAATTTCATACCATCTGGAATAAAGAAAAGATTTTTCTAGTAGATTTTTTTGTATCCCCTCCAGTCTAGAATTATTTTAATGTCTTTACTCAAATCAATTAAAACTTTTATCATTGCTCAATGTTACAACAAAACCTTATCTATGTTGTAATTTGAGACTCTTTCTTTCCATGAACAGCCTCTGCATTTTCTAACTGGAGGGGAAGGAATAAGCTTGTGCGCTACCACTTTGGTTTTATCTTCCATCTGTCTTTGCTTCAGTGACTTCATGCTCCCTGTGACTGATTTATTTTATTCTGGAAGTGTTCTACCCATCATGGTATCTGTTGCACAGATGCATTTCTCACATTGTACTTGGAAGGAAACTCTCCTCTGACTTCCCCCTCCATTTACCTACAGGTAGATCAGAACTGTTACCTCTTTAGAAGGTCCATGGAGGCAATCTCATGGATGCTTTTGTTTAATTCTGTTCAACATTCCACCTTGGTCAGGGCATAGAGAACAAAACCCCCTTTTATCTTCTGAAGCCCTTGTTCTTTTACTTGTCCTTTTCAATCCACTTCAGACTTGCTGAAATATCAACAAGGTTTACTCTATATATCTTTTACTAAAAATCTGTAATATCTCCATATATATATCTTTATCACCTTCCCCACACAAGTTTTATTTTGTTGGTTTTATAAAGTAATAGGACAAAGACTTATAGTTGGCTAAAATTACCACTTCAAGTTTGGAAACTGCAAATTGCATAGGAGATGATATACCACACAAGGAAAAAAGTAGTTCTTATAAACTCAAAGTCCTACTGAGGTACAGGAGAAAGTCATTAAGTTTGTGTAGTGCTTGTCACTGCCTACTTAACGTTGTACAATGGAGAAAACAGTATTTAACTGTTTTATAAACCATGTAGCTATCTGCTGTAGAGGGAGGAGCATGTTGAATTAGAAAGGAGATGGGCAGTGTAACCTGGATTACCAAGGACCCTTTCTAAAACAAGTGTACTTTCAGAAAAGAAAACAGGGAAGAACAATTGCGATTGACATGTCTTTCCCAGCTATGGTGATCCCTTCACTGTGCCTAGTGTCACACTGTAGCCCACAGTGTGCCTGCTAGTGTCCTGATTTGGTGTGTTTTCTGTATGTATGATATTTTGAAAACTTTGTGAACTTTTATTTTAATCCTTACATAATTTAGACTTAAAAAAAAAAAGGGGGTGTGGAGGGAGAGGGAGGAAAAAAATATCACTATGTGGTAAAGAACACATGCACAGACTTACGAGAGGAGAACTTCTAGGTCCTGCTTCTCACTTCTCTGCCACCACTAGAGAATTGTCTGTTGTGGGTAGATGGGAGCATTCATTTTGTCCAGAAAAGAACAAGACCTAGTGGAATTACTTTGTTGGTCCTTTCTGAACCCTAGCTTCCTGGAGTAGTCACACTTTTGTGACCATGTGTAACTCTTTAGAGGTGAATTCTCTGTGCCTGATATTTATTGATTTATTCACAAACATTCAGTCAAATGCTTCCCTTATGTCGCTTCATTGTGTTTCAAAGAATTAATCCTACATTTTCTGTGCCCTTCCAATTTACCTTCCACTCTCCTCTTCTCTATATAAATTGAGAAATAGTTAAGAGTTATCAGAGTGAAGGATATTTTGAATTTATCATATTGCTAATCCTAAATATGACTAGAGTTTGAGATAAAGAATAATTCCTACAATCTCTTCTGTCAGATAACTTGCAACAATTTGACTATATCATAAGTGAAATTTCTGTTAAGAGAACTGGAAATATCTGAAAACACTTATGCTTGATTTTGTATTTGTAGAGGATATCTGTTCTTCACTTCTTCTGGAAACGTTCAGCTTTGTATTAAGATGTGCAATCAATTTTATATAGAGTCCCGGGATAAGGGATACCTGCTCCTAAAGGTTCTTACCTATTTTAATTCCAAGGTCTTATATGAAATGGGTGTGGGAGTAAAGGTATTTTTCTTTATACTTCCATTTGCTTCAAGTAATTATGAAAAGTTTTAACGAATATAGGTTGTGTTTTGCTTTAATGTGGACTTAAGCTTGTTTAGTAGTCAAAAATGATCTTGAAAACTGGCCTAATAAGGATACCAGCTGAAGCTTGGTCTGTTGAGACTTAATAGTTTTTTGTTCAGCATCAGTAGCTAGCTTTTCAGGGTAGAATCTCTGATACGAACTAGAGCTCAGTAATGAAGGAAGCTGCCTCTTACACAAATTCCTGACTTTTCCCTAGTCAGACATGCTAATGCCTCTTAAACATAAAGCCAATTCCCATTTAATTTCTGTGAGCTCACTTTTCACAGAATTTAGGAGTATTCCCAATTAATAACATACTTGTAAAGAAAAAAAAAAAACAAACTAATTCCAGGACAGATGGGTACTTTCTCAGTTTTTTTCTTAAATATTTTCTGATGTGGATTTCCTTCAATGTTTTAGGCTAATCCCTTAACTTGGGGCCCAAGGCAAAAAAATAAAGTCTGTGATCTGTCCCTCTTTGTGTTGTGTTAAGAACAAGCCTGATTTTCCTCCTGGGTTTCTGAACTTCAGTCTCACAGAAAATATTGGTAATACAGCCTCTCCTTTTCTAAATATTATAATTCTAAATAGTATCATTCCAATAGTGTTAAGCACTAAACAATTAGTTTTGTTAATAAGCACAGTTAATAAGAAAAGTCACTTTGGATTCTTAGAGGACCTTGTTACTGTTTTGAAAATAATGTATAATTTCATTTTCTTCTAAAAATGAGCAGAAGCAATACCAGCCAAAGTAGATTTCTTATGGAGAAAAGCAATTGTTAATCACACGAGAACAATACAGAAACATCTCAAGTGCATATTTTGAGACTTTGGTAGGTCTTGGTGTCCAAGAGCTTCACTCTTTAAAGTATTTAATTTCACACCTATAATTTATCCTCCTTGATATATTATTCTGACCATACTCTCCATTTCTATGGCAATGATAAAAAGAGACTTTATTATAATAAAGTCAATATTGGGTTGTTCTTGTGAGTTGTCACGTTGTATACAAAATGTTCAAGAGAAGGAAGGAAATGAGTCATATTCACACCAATTTTGACAGACAGTGCAGTAATAATGCATGGGAAGAATAGACAAACCTTTTAATCTTAGAGATCTCGCCTACAGCTGCCTCAAACAGTTTCCAGTCACTGTCTTCACTAAGTTGGATTTGGCTCAGCTAAAATAGACTGAAAGTCATAGAAAGGAATGCAGCAGATATTGGTACTAATCAGTATTCAGAAGTGGGAAGTAGACTCTGAAAAGGAGAAAGAAAATCAACCTCGAGCCATATTGCTGATGAGAGGCCACCTTGACTCTCTGACAAGTGCAAAAGAATCTTTGTCATGTGAAATCTCTTCAGTGTAGTTCTTCTGAAGAAGTGAATTTGAGCAGAATCAGAGGACTCCAGTCTAGAGATCTCACTGAAAATGAATTATTCATTTCCCTGCTTGTTAGAATCTTATTATCAATCATATGTTCATGATCTTCACTACTTGATAGGTTTGAACTGCAAGAAAGCAACCCCTCTAATTCATATTTTGAACTGTTTGGGTTGGGTTTTTTTTGACTGAACTTGATCCTTGAGAGGAAAAGATGAGAGGGAAACAAACATTACAGGATTTCTAAATTTATTTGAAGATGGATATAACACTCTGTAAAAACACTGCTGTGTTCCTCTGCAGCTGACATAGCACAAACCAGTGCCTTTTTTGTTGATGCAGGCAGTGAGGAAGATGTTAGGGGAAGGAGGGAAAACTGAAAACACACAAGCTGGTACCCTTTTAGATTGTGTTATGTTATAAAAGACTGCTTGGATCAAGTTTAGTCTCTAGCAGATCATCCTAAATGTGTCATTCCATTGAGATTACAGACACTGGTTTTGAAACTTGCAACACAGAAAGAGTGGACTAGAGGATGTGCTCTCAGGATAGAAAATTCTGTCCTTTGGTAGATACTGAACTCACTGCTGTGTGTTTAGTTAACTTGACATTGTTTTTCTCACTAGCCTTCTTTGACAGTCAGCTTCAATTTGGTTGCCTTCAAATCCTCTGACAGATATATCTACAGATAGACCATGTATAGGCATCTAGTATATATAAACATATATATGTATATCTTAAAGTTAAAAGCCTATGAATAGTTTCATTTGGGAGGAAAATCAACTCTTTCTCTGCCTGGTAGGAGTTTGGGTGATCCCTGTAATTTGCTTGTTTTGTAATGCCCTGGTAAGGCAGAGTAGTGCTGCTGCAAAGAGTGAATGCCCAGGCATCCATGTATCTTGCTAGTCCATTTTAACAAAGGTTTTTGATATATCAGTTCTGTAGAAATTTGAACTCTTGTAATAAAACTAATTCCCTCAAATTAAATATTTATTGACTCCTGCTGTAGTTCCTTCATGTATATATAGTTTGGGTTGGTTTGGTTTTTTTTTAGATGTCTGCTTATTTCTTAAAGACCTACTTAGTACTACATAATCCTGTGGAAGAGGAATGAATAATTAGAATATAATGGTGACATCTTTGAAAAGCTGTGGACCACACTCAGTTGAAAACTGTTGTAGCTGCCCAGAGATGAATGTGACTTCCTTTTCCATCAGGTGAATAACACATAGCTGAGCTCTTGTACACCACTGTCACCTCCCCCTCCAAAAATAGATACCAAGTACAAGCTGTTTAATCTGAGATTTATGTGATTGTTTTCAGGTTTATTATGCCTTCTATAAAGCCCTAGTTGTTCAACTGAAGCCTGATTTTTCAAATGTGTGTCTAAAACCCAACTGTTTTCCTGTACCCGTTACTGGGTTTCAATATTTGGGTTTGAACACGTCCATTATTTAAAAAGTAGCTGATAAAACTTAATATGAGAAAGAAAAGAATGGATGCTGTCTTGAGATGACTATGGAATTGGAGAGCCCTTCAGATAGGGATGCATGTCGTTAGACAAGGCAAGAAAAGGTGAGGTATAACATGTTTGCCCCCTGGTACCTTCTTAGTACTGGAAAGATTTACTAGATTAGATCAGCAAAAGAGGAAAGAGCTCCTAGTACTGCACACATTCAGAAATTTATGACCAGTACTAGGGATCATTAAATCACTGGCTCAGAAGGTTAAATTCATACAGGATTTCGTACATTTAACTGGAAATAAGGAATTTATTCCTTTATGCTGGTGTCTTTAGTACCTTCTGTGGGGACACTGGAAAGCTGCTTCCCTGGGATCAAGGTTCTAGTGTTAAAAAAAAATCCCAACCTGGACTACTTCATCTATCAATAAAATTGAATGATTAAACAATAGAAGCTCTTAATCAATAGAAGAGGAATAGGTAACCTTGAAAAATCAACTGGAATTACAAAACCATTCTCAACAAGTCAAAAACAAGAAGGAAATAGGCCTATATTTTAGAGCATGAACTGTATATTGGGGAAATCTAAGCTTTAATCAATACTGCAATCTTTTTGTCCAGTTGGTATCCAAACTTCCAAAGTTTACCTAGGACGAAGTTTAACTTCATTCTAACTTGCATATCTTGCATGTGTCGTATGTTGTGAGGAAGAGATTGTTACGGAAAGCTTTCACTTCAGCATATTGACTGTATTTTTCCCATTCCATTTTGGCATTTGCAGTTTCATAATCATTATACTGTGTTTATTTCAATCACCAACTGTTTCATGTAACTCATCCTACTGGAATATTTCAATTATGGAATGGGATTTGCCATTTCCAGTGTGAGATAGTAGATTGATAATGCATTTGGACCAAAACTTAAGGGTGTGTAGCTGAATTTGTGTCTAGAGGAATCAAGCTCATGTTTGACTAGTGCCAGCTTTCCTGCTTCCCTTTAAGAGTGTATTTATACAACTTGTGTCTAAGCCAGGCAACCTCCATCACAGTGTTTGGAAGATACAGTATTAGATCCAAAGTAATTTAAAAAAAAAAAAAAACAAACAACCAAAAACCAAAACCACAAAACCAAAACAACCAAAAGCAAAACCAAAACAAGCAAACAAACCTCCCAAACAACAAACCACCAAGACTAAAACCAAACAGTACTAATGTACAAGAAGAAATGGTGGATGGAACAGGTATTTTTAGAAAGACAATGTAATCTTTTGATCAGTTTTGACTTTTGAAGTGTTTAGCAGAATCTTTCACTCACTGGCTTTCATCAGTGCTCATCCATGAGTTACATTAGGTGCATAGTCACAGTAGCAAGGCAAGTCTTCTACAATACAGAAAATACATTACAAGAGGCTCTGCATATGAATAATGCAAGAGGTTTGAGTGGCTCAATGAGGGGAAAAAAGGCAATCCAAATGGATTCTTCCACTGACAGATTTTAGGGGTTATTTCTAAAGATTTCACCCTAACAAATTGGTTGCATTTAAAAGCCTAATAAAACTTAAAACTGTGTTACTAGACTGCATCTGCTCTTGGTACAATGGTTTATTTTAAAGCATTTAAACTGTGCCTGTCAAGTAAATTACATACCCAAGAAATACAACTGACAAGTATATTGAATGGAATATTGTCTGAGCTGCTTTGAATTTTAACCACTCTGATATGCAGAACATAAGAAACCTTATAATGAAAAACATCCATTTCTTTTCTGTAAAATGTTCACATTCCTTGGAACTCTGGTTCCAATGTGTCCTCCACGAAATGATTTTCAGGGGTGACGTTGACTCCTCTCCTGTTTTCTTTGAATCTATTTGCATTCTTTCTCAGTTTGTTTTTTGGAACCTGGAGAGAAGAGAGACATAAAAATTTAATGGAAGATTTTTATTGATTTAAGAGTTCATTCTTAAAGACTGGGTTTAGATAGGCTATCAGCAGAGTGGATTTGAACCTCTTGTTCCTTGTTTTTCAGACTATGCATTAAGAAACCTATCTGCTTTAGTATAGTATACAGTATGATTCATAAAATGTATTTTTCAGGGGTTGTCAGCAAGCTCAACTGCTCCTTCATGGTAGTTATTGAGTGACTCTGGGGACAAAGTTCTTACAACTGATGATAAAGGAGCAATGCAACAACAAATAGCCAGGGGTTCATTTTGGCCATACCTGGCATTTCTGGATACGACTTCATACACTGTCTTGAAAAACAAACTTCATTTTAATCTCTCTACATCTGCCATTGTAACAGAAGGCCAAAAATCACAATGATATAGGCATAATGGCATTCCAAAATGCTATCACTAGGGTCTGACTCTAAAATACTACACTAAAATAATGAGCCTGAATAAAATAGCCAACCTCCAGAGCTTAAAGGCTGCAAGAGAATAGGAATTCCTAGTATTGGTACCAGACCAGCTTGAATGAATGTGATAGACAAGGCAATTGAGGCAGCAGTAAGGGAAGCAAATTCTGCGTAAGCCAAAATGAGCATAAACAAGTCCTATAGATTGTATGGAATATAAGCCTGTTCCTACCTGTTTTCTATCCCATTATAGCACAGAACACAGTGCTGAAGCACATGTTCCCTTGTTCTTTTTCAATAGAATTAACGATACATTTTAGTATCGAGTTTCTTAAGCCTACTGTGATCAAAGTGATCAAAGGACAGGTGAGGGGTGGACTAATTCACAAATTTAGTCCTCTGTGGCTAGACTGAAGATCACAAACTTTATTTGATAATGTGATAAAATACAAAGGCCGGGCTCCAGCTTGTCCCAAAAGGCATCTACAAAGATATCTGAAGATACAAAGATGCAAGGCTCTATTTGACCAGATATTTTGTCCTTTTTTTAAAGCAAAATATTGTAGAGAAAGGATTTTAGGTACTTTGAGCTCATCTAGAGAAAGAGAAGTACTTTGATTTCTTTTAGACTGATGTGAGATGGAAAGTCAGGAACTCCCTGCTTCAGCTGCTGTTGGGATGAAGAGCCCTGATTCCTCTCCTGTATTCTAGGCCAGTGCTAATATTAGACTGCAGTAAGGTGAGTTGAAGTTCCCTCCCCACAACCCTCTATCAGAAAGAGACAGAAAGGAAGAACTTGAAAAAAATCAGATTCCTTGATTATTAACATAGCACAGGAAAATAATTGGACCTTCAGTCAAGGAATTCATGATACCATTTTCAAAACATATGGCAGCATTTGCAATTTCAGAACACTTGGTGTTGCAGTGAAAGAGGTTTTTTTCCCTCTGGAAAATTCTCAGAGATAGTTGCACTTTGGCTTAGTCATCAGCCAGGAGGTGGCTGCAGGACTGACCAAGTCTGAGACCCAAGTCTTTCCCATCTTCCCAATTCCTATGTATCCATGCCTCTGTCTATGAGAGCTCCTGCACTGTTGAGGAAGGACTTGCTTTGGGCTAGATACTTTCCAAAGTCTCCACTGAGTCAAGATCCCTTCTGTGCTCATTGTTAAATGCAGATACTTCACTTGCTTGCAGAATGGCAATATATCTGTTTCTGCTTTGCTTTGCACATCTGCCTTAATCTCTGACTTTGGGGTTAGTTCCCAAACTTTTGCATTATCAGCATGCCATTTTCTTTCTCCCTTTTTTTGTTGTTTGTTTGGATTTTCATTGTTGTTTTTTTTTTTCTGTATCTTATCCAAATCTAAGAACTGTATGTCAAGGATCGTATGGCTAATCAAATATATAATTGTCTCCTATTACTTGCCTGTATCACTTAACAAAGCAATTACTTTTTTCTTGAAGTTAGAAAACCTTGGTATTGCTTTCAGGAGACAGGAAGTTGATTCAGATGAATATTAATGAAGACTAATAGTTTGTCCTTCCTCATCACTTCAATTTAATGAAAAGATGGTGACTGATTTCCAACCCCCATCCCATTCTTTCCCTTGATGTTTCATATAATGAAAAATGTAACATTAAGGAAAGGCAAAATGAATGGAAAAGTACTTACACCCGTGTTTGTGATAGTATTAAGAGCTTAATGAAGGTGGAAGCCTCATTATTGACAAAATTCAACTGATACGTATTTAATAAAATGCTTTTGTTCTGGACTGTAATTGTAGTTTTAATTTTTTTTTTTGGAGACATCAGGCTTATTGAATGCTATTTATACTTACTGCTCTCAAGAGATGGCTAACTAGGAGAGTATGACCTTTTTATTCAAGGCTAAATTCTATTCGGTTAACAGGATTAAAATGAGATTTACCTGTATTAAGGTCCTCTTTGATTCACTGGGCTAGCAACAGCAGGGAGGAATTGCATCTACCTGGACCTTAAGCTGACACAGCTAAACCAATGAAGAATATTTAAGGGACAAGTATTACCTTAGCATTTTTATGAACACCTTACCCTTGTTCCATCTGTGCTATGTAATAGCTGATGTTTTATGCTGAGAAAACTAGCTGTATCAGCTTTTAATATAGATGAAACTGTTAGGTTTTAAAAGTTGTCAGGAATTTTAAATACATAAAAGAAAAACAATCCAGAGAATAGAAATGGAAGAATTTTAATGGATTAAAAAAAAATAATAAAATTATAAGTTAATTTGGTTGTAGGAGCCAACTCTGCTCTGTGTAAGAAACTCAAGGAATCACTGTGTTTCGACTGGGCTGTATAATAAGCTGGATCTGGACTTCTTGCAGTAATTGTTTTCTAAAGGCTCTTATCAGCTCTTCAAGATGAGATGTTTTCCAAGTAGCCAGAAGAAGCCACGGCAAGTCCATATGCAAGGGTATGTTAGGGCACACAGGAAGGAATTTGTGCTTCCATGGTGCATTGTGCTTATACAGTATAGGGAAGACAATTTTAAATGCAATGGTTTTGGAAGATCTTTACTCCTTGGATGAAATAAATTACCAGAGACAAACATTAAAACACTAGTGAATGCATTTAATTCCATTTGTAGCTGTCTTCGCTGTCCTTTGCTACCCTCAGGCATTTGCAAAACGGAAAATCTGATGAAAATCGTCTTTTATGGTTTGTCTTCAGGAAAGAGCAGTTATGAATTGTTCGTAACTGCTCATTAGCCTGAGCTCTTGAACTCCATTAAAATGCTTCCTTAACATTTTGTGAAAAATCAAAGAAGAAATGAGAGGTTAAGGAAAAAAAAATGTATTTGAAGACATTGTCTATTGAGCTTCTGGTTTATGTTACAGTAAAGGGTAAAGAGAAGATGAAATAAACTTACAGTGCATCAAGGGACTGACAAAAGAGGAATAGGAAGCACAGTATTTGATATTAAACTAGAAAAAGAGGTTCATGAAAAACCCATCCGTATACAAAGATACGGTATCAGAAAAACAATGGCATATGGGGAAAAAAATAGAACCAAGAGAAGAAAGGTGTAATGAACCAAGCTTTGGGTAATTTCTGCTTACATTTCAGCTAAGTGTGGAGATGTTGTTGCAAGCAGTTCTGCATAGACAAATATGTTTTCATGGCTTTTTGGGGGGGCGTGGTTCACTGTGGGTTTTTGTTTTATAAAGTTACATTTGGCTCTAAGAATTAAATGCTTCAAGTTAATAGGATCTTAGCCTTTAATGTTAATTTTAGAAACCTTGGTTTTTTTTGTGTGTATGTGTCTGCTTTTCAAGTGAAGTACCTGAACACTTACGAGGGGTTTTTTTCACTTTCATCAGTAGGAAAGTGAGAGATTTAAAGAGCCAAGTGGTGGAATCCGGTATTGGGAGGCTACCTCTTTTAGGTAGTATGCTTGCATAAGAAATAGTCTGTGCTTAGAATTCAAATTAATATTTACATTATGAAAATTTTTTTCACTGGAAAGGGTTATCAGAGGTGGGCACCATCCCTGGATGTGTTTAAAAGCCATATAGATGTGGTGCTTGGGGATATGGCTTTAGTGGTAGACTTGGTATGGTTTGGTTAACGGTTGGACTCGATTTTTTAAAGGTTTTTTCCAACCTAGATGATTCTATGATTCTATGGTTTGCTACACACAAATGTTGCTTTTTCCAGCAACATTTTTCCTGTCTGACTGTCCAGGAAAAATGTATATTATTCTCCCGAGACATTGAGAATATAGATGAGAGAGCTAGAAAAATAAATGCTAATGCAGCAGAACACTGCATAAAAGACTAGAGGAAGGTGGAAAAGCGTGACATGCTTTCCAAATCCATTTTGAAAAAACATGATTTCATGCCAGTACCATGATTACTGAGATGATTGCTGCAAACAATTTCATTCACTTTTCCAGGTTGGATTGAAGGAGGGTTATAGATCTGATATTTACTACTTTGAAATTATTATATAAAAAGATAGCATAGGGAAGAGGCAAAACCAGCCCCAGTTCTGAAATACGGGATTGTTTCCCATCATATTTTATTGATAATATTTTATATTATATTTTATTTATAATATAATTATATTTTGTACAAGATTAGGGAATCAGAGTTATACCCTCTGTCTCGATAATCCTATTTTTACTTTGGTTCTCTCCAGTTCCATATCCAGTCTACTTTGCAGTTACATAGATAATTAAGTCACAGATGCCTAGGTGCTCTACTTTTAGGAACTTAAGATGGCCGAAGAAAGGTTGATATTGAGTTCACAACATGGCTTTTTTCTCCAATAAACAAACTTCCAACTGATATCATAAAAAGCCTTCCTAGTTGTATCTGGCCAGCAATTTTGTCACTCACTATCTTGTCACAATAATTTCTATGCTAGGTACAATTATCGTCTTTAAAAAATGTGGTTAAGTAGATAAATGCTGAACTAGTGGCAATGTGACCACTCACTAGAGTTTAGCTATTAGCTGTACTGAAGAACCATCCTCTAGCTCCAGGGGAAAGAGGAACTTGGGCTTTCAACCTTGAATTCCAGTGCTTATGTTGGCTCTGGCTGACTTTTAGATGCTGGAGAGATTACCAGAAGAGGAGCTGGTTGTTCTGCCTGCATTTGGCAGTGGAAACAACATTATAAAAATAAAAAAATCATACATTTGACTACAAGCAGTCAAAGGATGGTTCTCCATGCCACAATAAAATCCTGAGGTAGTGCTGTATGCTGCGTTGGTCATCAGGCTTAAGAAAATGTCTAGAAAACGGGGGGGGGGGGGAGGCAGTTAATTTCCTAGCCCCTAGATGTTTCAAACGGGAAATACCAATTTGTAGCACATCTGTCATACAAATTTGTTGAGTGTCTCCTTGAACCTATGTAGACATCTGTTAGTCACAACACCCTCTTGCAGCAAGTCTGCAAGTTTACTATTTATTGTATGAAGAAGAACTGGCATTTACTTGTTTGAAACTTGTCATCTCCTTTTAACTTGGTGGCCTTTAGTTGTATCAGGGGAAAAATAGTGAAGAAGTTAATCCTGTTTGATTTTTTAGGAATAAGAATCTAGCAAATGTCACCTCAGCTGTTTCTAGTATAAGGACATCTAACTTAGTTGTCTGATCCTTCCTGCACCTTTTCCAATGCTATTGTATACCTTGATCTGTTTTGAGGTGTGGTAAGCTGGTTGAACACCATGACGTTAATTTATATTCTGTTTTCCTAGAACTAGAATATCATAGAGGCTGATTTTCACCAGTATTATTCCTTCCTCTGGGGAAATTAATAAAGTGGTTGGGTTTTGTTTGTTTGTTTGCTTGTTTTTTTTTTAAGAATAAATGTGCAGCTGTGAGGAAATATTCTAGAACACTTGCTGGAGGAATAAAGCAATGTAAGTGATACAGAAGAATATGGGCTGCTTTTTTTTGTATGAGAGTACAGGTTCTGCCATCTACAGAGTTGCTCACTGTAGTGAGAGGGAAGCTAACGTGCTGATATATCAGCCAAAGTCCTAAAGCGCACCTCTTGCTACTATTGCTATCATTCTCTAGCTAAGGACGTTTAACCTTGCAACTTTTAACCAGCTGCTGCTTTGACTTGCATAGGAAGAAGTTAAAAATCTCTATTAAGGAATCTTATCCCGTGACATTGTTTGGGCTACTACGTTCTGTCTTTTTCCTTTGTTCCCCACCCCTGCCTCCCCGGTCTTTTTTAGGAATATTGGCTTTCATCCATTATAAATTTATTCTTGTCAGTCTATGTCTAGGAGGGCATTTTAAAGTAATTCCACTGTTATATCGTTGTGAAAGCTTTAGAAGACCCATTTCTCATGTACTTATGTGCTGTGCATTTAACTTTTTAAATGGTAAAGATGAACTTTGTCCTTATGATTTACACTGTAGCTTTGCAAACACAACTTATTTTCTTTGAGTTATGTGGAATGCACTTTTAATATATGTAAACCGTCAAGCATAGGATTGCACCCTTTAGGAAGAAATCCATAAATCAGAAGAATATTGCAAAACTACTTAAGTATGCATTGTAATGCTTGTAATTGATTTTAATTTTTAACGCAGAACTAAATATTTTTCAGTCTCAGTATACTATTTGCACATTATCGTACTGTATGACATAATACAATTAATAAACCCAAATTTATTGCTTCTAATAGTTTAAAATATCCTGAAACCAACAGGTATTGATAACATTGGGTAGCCAGGTTTAAGCTGTCAGTCAGGCTTGAAGTCTTAAAGGAATGATGGGCTAGCTCTATGAGTTTTTAGCTTTGTGTTTAAGATTTCTGTGTGCAAGTGCCAGAGTAGGTGTTCACTTTTCAAAGTTCATGTTAGTGTGCTGCCATGGCTTACAAAATATGAAGGAAATCCCAAAGGGGTCTAGAAAGACACGAGAGCCTTTACCAGTCTTGATGTAGAAAAGCATAACAATGCACATCTTCACTTGTGCTGGATGTAGGAATATGTATCTTTAACAACGTAATTTTAAGACTGGCTTTTGCCTGATTTCCTCTCTACTAATCAATTCTGTAAAAGACATCTGAACCTGATTTGTACGGTGCTTTCTGAATCACTCTATTACTTTATTTTTTAATTATGAGTCTAATAGTAGAGTTTTTGGTTGATGTTTCATTTTTTTTTCTCCTTCAAAAGAAAAAGTACAACTGAAGCCTTTTATTCCCCTGAGAGCTAGTGCTGAAAGATCAGTGAAAAAGCTTAGTTCTGTGGTAATATTATTGCTCTCTTATTAGTAGTATTTTATCTCTTCAGAAAATATTTTCAAGGTAATTTTTCTTTTCTTCCTTAATAGAATAGTCAATTTTGAAACTTAGAAGGAATCCAGAGGGCAGGATGAACACTCACTTGGAAAGAATTTTTGTCTTTATAAATAAGTAGTTGTCTTTGTTTTCTTTGACTTCAGATAAAGTGTGAGTGTGCACATAAACCATCTTTTTACAGTAACTACATTTAGCTGTGCTGTAGCAAGATGGCATCTATTTACATGTGTTAGTGTGACTGATTCCTTTTACAATTTCTCTCTGAATGGGAAGAAATTAAGATTCAGTAAAATTGCAGCCTAATCAATATCAAAATCACTCTAAAAAGGGGACATTCCTAAAGCTACCAATGACAACAGAATTGCTAGAGATGAAGTAGAGATGAGGCACAAGGCAGACATTCCTTTTCTGAGCACCACATCTGTGTCATAGTGGTCTGGGACTTGTGATTTCAATCCTGGCCAGAAAGTGAGAAGATGGAAGAAACAATGCTGCTATAAGAGAGGAGGGAAAGTACAGTGCTTCAATTAAGTTTCAGGGTAATTTTTATTTTATTCATCTACAACTTATTCATTTCTTATCCTATATTCTTTTTCTCTCCAAGTTTAAAACAAGCACTGACAACAGAATATCTGAGGATGCTACCTCTGTGTACTTAAAATGCCTCTAGTACTGTATTGTAAAGTATTTATGCTTTTACCAAAACCAAGTATTTATATTGCTGTGCTCTTGAATCATTTGTATTTTTTGTTTTGCTTGTTTATTTTTTTCATAAATATCTGGTAGATAAACATGCTGTGCACAGAAAGGACAGAATAATTTCCATTTGTTTTTGCTGAAGAGGTGAACGTGCAGGTTGTTGCCCTGAGGTATCTAATCTTTGTGGTTAACTAGTATAGTGTAAAAGAAAGGCAGGCAGCTGTGACCCCCACAGCTAAAAGGAAATCATTCTTTACAGTGAATATAAATCCTCATGAGGCAGCATGCAGATTTTTTTCCAATCTATCTTGAAAGTTAGAATTGAAATGATAGGTGGGGTCTGAATTGTAAACTACTATAATAAATGAAAATGTAGTTAGGGGAGCAAAATGAAGAAATAAGAACGTGTCAATGGTAAGTCTTGGGGTCCTTTCAGATGCTCAGCAGTAGTGGAAACTCAGTCTTTGGAAATAAAAACTACCCACAATGCTTGCCTGCTGGTAGCATTGCATAGTAGTTCCTTGCCATTGACCTGAACTAAAACTAGTGGTAAACTGGAGTGGGTTGGAAGGAGAAGGTAATTCTTGGAGGTCACTGGATTGAATGTATTGGAGTTGATGAGAGATGATTTAATGTGACATGAAGTGCAAACACCTTGGTTGATCACTTGCAGGGGCAGTTGTTTTAAGATATGCAAAAACGTTCCTTAGTTTTGTTCAGTTTGGCTTCTGATTAAAGATGCCATTAAGTATCTTGCTTTGTGTTAGATGATGTGAAGCTATTCCGTGCAGTGGAAGAAGTGAGAATATCAGTGCATGGGTAACTTCACAGAGGCTTTCTTTCATATAGGCTATCAGATGGTAAACACTTTAAAAATACTTCTGATTTGGAATTTCTCTGTAACACTGTATAAATACTAAGATTGTTTTTTCTCCAAAGAATTTGCTTATTAGCTCAATTAGCTTGTTGCCTCAGCCACATTAGAACTGCAGTCCATACATACTCTTCAGCTGAATGATTCATAAAAGATTATTAAATTGAACATGCATTACAGAAGCCACTAACAAGTGTGCCATTAGCTAGTCATTTGCATGCTAGCTGTAAACTATCCTTAGATTGAATAAATAACTTAAAGAGAAAATAGTAATGTAAGCAGATAGCAGACATGCTTGATATGGGAATGGAGAGAACCTACTGGTAATTAATGGCCATAAAAATAGTTTCTGATCACAGTTTTCTGTGACTCAAATAGCAGTAAAAATATGCTCTGTTGCCTCAGTATGTTTACAATATGATAATTTAGTCTTCAGGTTCCTCAGTCTACTGCAACGAGGGTGAATACAGCACCCACCTCCAATTTTCTGCAGTATCTTTTTTTCCCTATTTTTATTACGTGGAAAATATTTTCCATGTAGTATTTATGTATTTACCATTCTTCATCCCCTCCTCTGTAAGCATTTTCTGAAAGTCTGAAAGAGAAAAGTAAAATTGAAAAATAATTGCTCTGATTTGCAAAAAAAAAAAAATACAAAGGAGGAGACATTAACTCTTGCAGTTTTTCTATAATGGTTAGTTTACTGAAGTGGAAAGTATTTCCACTATTATAGATATTATTAGAATCTTAAAATGAGAAAGGAGGAAAGAAATAAATGCAAGTTCATAGCAAATAGGATTTCTATTCCCCAATAATTCTGTTCTAGCAGAGGTAAATAAAAAAAAATGATGTTTGGATTAAAAATGGAACAAGTGTGACAATGTCATGAAAAGAAAAGCTCTCTTTTTCTGTTGGAATTTATACAGGAAATAATTTAAGTTCTTCTGCAGTTATGTCTGTTCAGTCTAAAACTGAATTGGGCCTATTGAATTGGTGTTCTTTCCAGAAGGAGAAATGAACAACCATAGTGGAATTCAGTTTGACTTCTGCTGCAGGACCATAGCCTACATCGTTGACAGTGTTATTATCTAAATCTGAGCATGTCATTTGACTGGCAAAGATATTTATCATGTAAGGAAAAGCAATAGGAATGTGACTAGATTATGTTGTTACTAGATAGAATGGATGTTGTGTTGTAATTAGGGTAAAAGCTGAGAAAATGCAGTTTTCTAGCATTTGGGGGTTTTGCTGTGTTTTCAACAGCAGATATTTACTACTGGGATGCTGGCTTTCCTTGACAATGTTGCAAGCTGCCAAGAAGACTACTGTTGTCCTCAAGGTAGCAAACAGAAGAAAGGAACACGCACTGCTGTAGGCAGAGGGTATCAATTTAGAACTTTTGGTAATCCACATTGCAGATACTACTGGCAAAGTCAGTATGTAGACTGGAGAAAGAATTTTGTCAGTATGTGCCCACCCAGGTCAAGACACAACACAGGCCAAAGTGGTAAGAGCACTAGAATGCAAAGACAAGGAAGATTTTAATCTTCACTGGGTAAAAAACCTGGCTGAATGGCTGGGCCCGGAGTGGTGGTGAATGGAGTTAAATCCAGTTGGTGGCTGGTCACAAGTGGTGTTCCAGAGGGCTCATTACTGGGACCAGTTCTGTTTAATATTAACCATGATATGGATGAGGGGATCGAGAGCGCCCTTGGTAAATTTGCAGTTGACACCAAGTTGGGCCGGCATGTTGATCTGCTTCAGGGAAGGAAGGCTCTACAGAGAGGCCTGGACAGGCTGGTCAATGGGCTGAGGCCAATGGCATGAGATTCAACAAGCCCAAGAGCCAGGTCCTGAACTTGGGTCACAACTACCCCATGCAAGACTATAGGTTTAGTAAAGAGTGGCTGGAAAGCTGCCTGGTGGAGAAAGACCTGAGGATATTGTTTGACAGCCAGCTGAATATGAGCTAGCCCAGGTGGTCGAAGGCCAATGTCATCCTAGCTCGTATCAGGGATAGTGTGGCCAGCAGGACTAGGCAAGTGCCATGTACTTGGCACTGGTGAGACTGCACCTTAAATATTGGGTTCAGCTTTGTGCCCCTCACTTCAAGAAGGACATTGAGGTGCTGAAACGTGTCCGAAGAAAGGCAGTGAGGCTGGTGAAGGGTCTAGAGAACAAGCTTTATGAGGAGTGGTTGAGGGAACTGGGTTAGTTTAGCCTGGAGAGAAGAAGGCTCAGAGGACACCTTATCACTCTTTACAATTTCATGTAAAGAGATTGTAGCGAGGTCTGTGCCAGTCTCTTCTCCAAGTAACAAGCAATAGGACAAGAGGAAATGGCCTTAAGTTGCACCGAGGGAGGTTTAGATTGGATGTTAGGAAAAGTTTTTTCACAGAAAGTGTTGTCAAACACTGGAACAGGCTGCCCAGGGAAATGAAGCCGCTGCCTCTGGAGGTATTTAAAAGATGTGTAGATGTGGGGCTGAGTGGCATGGTTTACTACTGGACTTGGCAGTTCTGGGTTCACAGTTGGACTTTGTGATCTTAAAGGTCCTTTCCAACCTAAACGATTCTATGAATTTAATATAAAATGGAGATTGCCCATTAAAAACTCTGTGCATATATATGGGCATATAGCTGAAGACTTAAAGGGTTGCTTGATATATTTCTTAAGGATACTAAGATATGTACTCATTTGTTAAGTCAGCTCATCTAGGGCATGACTGTGCATCTTAAATCTGAAGGGGTTATTTAATAGTCAGTGTGCTTTCTCTAAGTGTGACTTACGCAGGCGTTAACCACAATAGGATTTTGTGACATCACTTGTCCTATATAATGCATTTAACCCTTTCCTGTAAAGCCCATCTGTGACTGCAGTAACTCTTTAGAGGAATCCTTGAGCACAACAATGAAAGGAAACCTAGGAGGCTACCACTGAGAGGGTTTCCTGTGTCACCACATAGAAGATAAATTGAAGGGTTCCACTGCAATGTCAGATGAGGTGATGTGAAACGTATCTGTACTTACATGACTCAAATTCTTCAGAAGTGTACAATGAAAGGATACAGCTACTATTTGCTTAAAATACTTGTAGTATTACTTAGTCCCAAGATAATGCATGGTGTGTTTTGCCTTCCTTATAAAGTATGACTTGAAGAATAGTTTCCCAGACCATAGGAGGTGAAGAAAATCCTATGTTTTTTGTACACCAATGTCTTTTGCCATTTTTTTAAGTTAATTAAAAAAAAACACCTAAAAATGATTCTACATAGTTTTTTTAAAATAATGCTATTTAGACCAAATAATAAAAAAAACCCCAAATCTTAGCGAGAGCAAAAGTGTGTTCCATAGTAATACTTTTTTCACAGATAAGGATAGAACTTTCAGTTTTATAGAGCCTGACCTGAATCTTTGAGGCATTTGTTTGCACAAAATTGCAATTGAATAAAAAATATGCCCGCATTCAGATAAAACCACAGGTTATCAAATTCTGCAAATCCTGTAAAACACTGTATTATTTAATTCATGGTTTATAACCATTTGAATAAATGAAGGAAGATTTTAAATTTTATTCCTGGCAAAATTGTATGACATTAATAATTTCCACTGTTAGGGTGCCTCAATTCTTTCTGTGAAGCAGCTTTGTAAAATACAGAGGGATGAGAGCTAGGAATCAAGTGTTTTAGCTTTAAAACTGAAGAGAAATTAAACAAGAGTCTTTATTTTACAATGTGGTAAACAAATAGATACCATCATTACTGCAGAAATGTGCAAGTCTAACTCCGTTGTCATAGTGATACTGGCATAAATTAATGCTACCAGCAGTGAACAATGTTGGTCATGTGGACTTGGGAACCTAACCTCAAGAGCTACTCAAACTTTTATCTATTTGTCTGTATGTTTATTTTACCTGTGTACATGTAGAAATCTAAGACTCTTCTCCCTGGAAATAGTAAAATGTTGAATAGGTGGCCTTGAAGATTATTTGACTGTTTATCCTTGTAAAGCTAATTTTGCTGTATGATGAATGTTTCTCATCTTGTCTGTAGCTTCTGAACTTCTTTGTAGGAAAGCAGAAGTACTTCTATAGGTAAAGATCTTGCTTATGTTTTAGAAAATTCTGTGGAAGGACGATAAAGTAGGAAGATGCATGTGTGAAAGACAGCACTAAAGCCAAGTACTAAACATAATTTAAGACACAAGAAAAGGGAGTGGTACTCATTTAGAGCAATAACTCCTTGGTATAAAGGGTAGGAGAAAGAAAGAATATGGATGACTTCTTAGAGTCCAGATGCCATTTTTAGGAGATTTCTCCCATTCTTGCTTATACTGTTCATCAGTGTCAAGCTAGTAACTATTGTTGCTTATTGCTAATTGTTCTCAATCGGTAGAACTGGCAACAGATTTATAACTGAACGTGACTGAAGGGCTCCAGGCAAGTGAAAATATTGCACCCCTCCTTGTCCCTTGTCTTCCAATATAGGAGTTTTCTTTGTATTCTGCAGTAAGCCTGGTGGCATGATAAACGAAACACTGGTTTAGCACGAGATAGCCATTTTAAACTAAATTGCTGTATGCTTAGCAAATTCACAGTTGTTTAGCTCCTAGCAACAAGACAGATTTGGTTTGTAGAATTCTAGTAATCCTCACTGGGTATAAAGGCTGGGAGAGATTCCATGAACTCCTGTTGGCTCTTGCAGTGTATATACTATTGTTCAAGCTCTCAGTATTCACTTAGAAGCATCTAGGAAACTGTAAGCCAATGCATGATGGAGGTTAAAAGTAGTAATAGAAGTGTTACAGCTGCCTCAGAAATAAAATTGTTTGATATAGTAGATGTGCTTAACATGGAAGTTTAGTGTTAGCGTGAAGTAGTGCACAATTTCAGGGTCATGGCCAGAACTTTTTTGTAAACAAACATTTCCGATAAAAATCATTACCTTTTTTTTAGGCTTAAATTTGTTTATTACTAAATGGGAAAAGTATCTGAAAAAATACATAAATCAAATTGATGACTATATGGGAAACATTTTCAGAGAGTTAGAGGAGTTTAGGTAATTCAAGAAATCTAAGAACTTGGGGAAAAAAAACCCCACCTTTTTTCAAGGATCCACTTTAATGTCAGATATATAAAAGTAAACTTTGAAAGTAGAAGAGATTATTGTGATCAACTTTCAAATGACTGGATTCATTGAAAGAGTGACACTATAGCTGTAAGGCATGTACACAAAGTGAATCAGACAACTTTAGCATGTGATGAACATCCCTCTTGATGCTAGCCAGTTGCTGTGCAAAACACCCTTTATCTCCTTCTATTTCTTCACCCAAAATTTCTCTGTCCTCCTTCATACAACCTAGTTCACCTGTTTCATTAATTTCTTAATTATGGAATAAGGAGAAAAGCTCATTCAGTCTCAATGGGCCTTCTAGTTTCTTTTTCCTCTGTAATTAAGAAAGAAATATTTTAGTTTTGCAAAAGACTTGAAAGTTCTATTCCCTTGCCATTTGCTTAATGAACAGAAGAAATGTACTCTGGTTGATATATTGCCATCAAACATTGTTGCATTATTTTTTAATGTCTCAGTGTATGCGTTGGATAACGAGTCATATGCCGTCATCAAAGCCAAATGCAGCAAGTTATCTGTGGAGTCAGAAGGGAAGGGGGGGGATGGAGGCAATGAATTGACAGTGCTGTGAATTAGTGAAGCATAAATACTAATCAATCGATGTTCCCTGCAGTCTTGACTTTTTTTGGGGAAAAAAAAAGTTACTTATAAAAATGAAATAAACTGGATCTAAATTAGGATGTGACTTGCCACTCCCTGTTGAGGATAATTAGATAATAAGGATGAAGTTGTGAGCTCTTCAATGATTTTAAGAGGGTTTTCACTCATGCTGCTTTCAAGCATGAACATTTTCAGGCAATAAGTTAAGCAGCAACAAATAGTTCTTTGGAAAGAATAACGTTGTACTTCTAGGGTCTATTTTCACATTTGCCTCACAAACAATCAGACCTTAGTTAAACAGCATAAATCTTGGGGGATGTAGCTTTTATTTGTGTATAAAATGGAAGCAATATAATCCCTAATCTCACAGCCTTTCTCTTGTATCTGTCAATACTTCTAGATTTTTGTGCAGAATTTACACAAACATATGGACATCAGTGTAGTTTGGTCTCCTGAATTGCAGAACACAAGCAAAAGTTGAGGTTGGGGTACTAGTAACTTGAGGATCAAAATAAAAAAAAGGATTTTTATTTTATTATTTGCCATTCAGTGATCATCTTTGCTCTCCTTAAGGCAACATGAATTCAGTGTGTAAGACAGACAACAAGAACACAGCATAGTACCTTCTAGATAAGCATGCAAAAGCAATACCTCTGGCAGATGTAGAAGTGAAGCTCTGTCAACTTGGATTGAAGCAGAACTGAGTGAAATGGAAAAGAACATATGTGACTTGACAGTATTAAAAGTCCTAAAGGTTACCTAGTCACTATGTCATTGTCTTTTGTTTTCATTATTTTCTTTGTTAATAAGAAATTTTGGGAATATCCCTTTGGGGCGAGAGGGTCACAGTCATGATTTTTCAACTTACAAGCTATGAGAGTGACTTCTGAGTGTATTTCATTCTATGCCTGAGTATCGTGGAACTAATGAAAGACTCGGCA
Source organism: Chloroceryle amazona (assembly GCA_027560015.1). Taxonomy (NCBI): domain Eukaryota; kingdom Metazoa; phylum Chordata; class Aves; order Coraciiformes; family Cerylidae; genus Chloroceryle; species Chloroceryle amazona. The sequence goes on from JANHFX010037679.1 coordinate 69,454, forward strand.
ATAAAAGAATCCTGTGATAAGATGTAGTCTGTGCTTTGGCAGTATTTCTCCCATTGCTTCAGTATCTCTAGGGTCTCCATCAGAGTAAACACTCAGCTCTGACAACTCCCAGATCCTGGGCAAGTCATGGAGTAGAGATATGTTTAACCTTGAATAATTTACTCATGTCCTAATAAAATAAAATTCAAAAACTCACAGAAAACTCCCCCGGGGATTTTTGTGTGGTTTTTTATTCTGCTTTTCAAACAACTTTTGGAGAAACTGTCAAAGCCTACTGTAATTTTCTTATGTGCTTTAAGAATAATGACTTTCACAGAAATATTTGTCACAGGAGAAGGCTTAAGTCTCCAGCAGTCACTTAGTCCTTCAGACTAAGGAGCAACTAAACAAGACTTCCAATATTCTGGACTGTTTTTTAGATGAAGTCCCTATATACCAGTTAAATTACCTGTTAATGTTCCTGACTCTGCAGAATGAACAGGAGTGATTTCAGACTTTTTTTTTTTTTTTTTTATGGGAAGTAATTCTATTCCTTGGTGTTTTCAAGGTCCACAGAGGAGCTGTAACTCTCTTAATCTTGTCTGCAGGGGTCGATGCAGTTAATGTTCCTGAAGTGAGCCTATATACATTATTGCTTGATGCAAAAACTGTACGAGTCTTCTATCACCAAAGCCCTCCTTGACAGAAGACAACAGATGTCTGCTTTAACTTTGTCTCTCATTCCACATAATCATGCCAGCTCTTAGACAAGGGGGAATGTTCACTTCTGAAACAAGACCAACTGGTCTTCTTTGACCTTCAGGGATCTTATCAGCTCCCTAAACAAATCATTTTGAAGCCCATGGTCTTCCAGCTGTTTGTCTTCCTCACTACCCCAGTCTCTTAAACTCTACCCTGTCATGGTAGCAAGCCCGCCTTGCATTACCAATCCTCAGACAGTTTTTCATTTTTCACAAATAGCAGATGCAGCAGAGCATCCATTCAGCTAGTATATATCAAAAATAGTATCCAGAGCAAATAAAAAAAAATCCTGGATTACTAATACCACTCTATGTTGCCACCTTGTCTTCCCTACTTGTTTTACTGGCAATGTCTGTATCCATCTAACATAGCACTCTTGTTTTATGTGCCATGGTATTACCTGTCTGAAATGCTGAAAACACCTGAACTCTGTGACTGCTCACAGACTTCCAGTCCCTCTCATTTGCTTCCCTCTCTGCATGCCTCAATGTACTGGCTCTTCAGATAACCCCCTTATCTGGTATGTAGTTCGAGCCACAATGTGTTTTATGACTTGTTAAAGTCTAGTTCAGACTTACAGTTTTTAATGGTTACTTGGATGCTTATCTTGCAATACAAGGGCCTTTTCTGAGGACTGTCAAAAAGATAAATAAAATCCGTACCATTGCTTCTAATTATCAAACCCACTACCAGTGTTTTTACTTGCATGATGTGTACCTGTATTCTGTATAATAACCACAGTCTCTCCAAAGATTTATGTGAAGTCAGTCAATTTATTCCCAAATACTCACACAAAATAGGTATATTTAGTATAATTTCAGTATATTCCAATAACTGTCTGGTGTCACCTTAAGACACAAAATGAGCAATGTTTTGGTCAGCACTCCTGGTGACTGTTTTGTTCCAGTTCTGAATGCAGCGAAGAACTCATAGGGAGATGAAGCTGTACAGACTTAATGCTGTTAGAAATGCCTCAGTGTGCATAATGGGAAAGTTTCGGGATGTACAGAATTGGAACTTGTCTTGGAAAGTGATGAACTTCCTAGATGGAAAGAGAAATCTAATCAAGGTAATTTAATTTAGCATAGCTAGACACTTGGAAACAATGTTGTTGGGGTTTTTTTATATGAATGCTCATTTGTTCTTATGATTTCAAATCATTATTCTGCTGTATTTAATCTACTTTTATGCTTCATCATCTTGTTAATATGGGTCAAAAAATGACAAATCAGAAAACATATTTTCTTCATAGCTGTTCATATTTTTTGTTTCCTTTTTTTTTTTGACTTCAAACAAAGATTTCTTCAATGTGAAGCTCTAACATGAGTATCTTGAACCATAGAATCATAAAATGGCTTGAGTTGGAAGGGACCATCTAGTTCCAGCCCCTCTGCCATGGACAGATCCAATCTTCAATCGGGCTCACTCTGAAAATCGTTTCATTTGAGTAATGATAAGTAATAGGCATAAACATCAGAATTAGTAGTACACTTGAAATATAACTTATTTGAATCTAAGGTTTAAAAATTTTGTTTTCTTTGTCAACTATTCCCCTTCTCAGATCTATATTGCAAAAATCATATTTTTATTTATTTTTCTTTTTAATTCCAAGAAATTCCTACTTTCCCAATGAGGAATTTGTAAGAATTTACTTTGAGCTATATTTGAGGTATTCTGGATAACAGTTCTAGGTAGGGAAGGGCCAGCTGCCAGTCTAGTCAAATGTACTATGGTGCCAAGAAACAGTGTCAAGAACTATGCAATTCTGTTTCACTTTACAGTACAAGAACCTCCAAAGTATTTGCTTTATAACTTTGGAGGGATGTATATCTACTTGTAAAGTTTCTCGCTGGTTGCAACAGTGATAAATTTTCTCCAGAAACAGGTGGTACATCTAAATGACATGTGAACTATAACTCTCTCAAAACTATTTAGCTGTTTGTTTCTCATGCTCTGATTTCACCGAGTTTTTCCTTCTTAGCTTCCCTACTAGAATCATACAACCATCTAGGTTGAAAAGACCTTTATGATCAAGTCCAACCATTAACCCAGCTCTACCAAGTCCATCACTAAGCGATATCACCAGACACCACATCTATATAGCTTTTAAACACATCCAGAGATGGTGACTCAACCACCTCCCTGGGCAGCCTGTTCCAACACCTGACAGCCCTTTCTGTGAATTTTTTTTTTTTCCTGATATCTAGTTTAAACCTCCCCTGGTGCAGCTTGAGGCTGTTCACTCTTGTTCTGTCATTAGTTACTTGTGAGAAGAGACCAGTGCCTACCTCTCTACAATGTCCTTTCAGGTAGTTGTAAAGAGCAGTGAGGTTTTCCCTCAGTCTCCTTTTCTTCAGATTAAATTCAGCCACTTGTCCCAAGACTTGTTCTCCAGGCCCTTCACCAGTTTAGTAGCTTATCTCTGGACCTGCTCTAGTACCTCAATGTCTGTCTTGTCTTGAGGTGCCCAAAACCAAACACAGTATTCAAGGTGTGGCCTCATCAAGGCTGAGTACAGAGGGACAATCACGTCTCAGGTCCTGCTGGCCATACTATTTCTGATCTAGGTCAGGATGCTATTGGCCTCCTTGGCCACCTGGGCACACTACTGGATCTTAGGTCAGTTAGCTTGGTAGTCTCATTCTGCCATTGGTCAGTCAGGAAAACATGTATGAATCACCATCCTGCTAAAAGCAAGCTCTTTTTTTTTTAATACCATTTGCTTGATTCAGTGCATAATTAATATTATTTTGTCTGAAAAGTTCTTGTTTTATTACTTGAAACAAATTACTAAATGGGATCTAAACCTGGTTTTATGCAGAACCTGAAGTTAGATTAGTGACTTGATGCATCTCCTCTAGCATAAAATATTTGTCCCTGGAAGTTTACTGAAAAGCTGCTGTTCTGAAGGGTGGCTGCATAAGGAAAATAAAACACTGTTAAGCTGCTTAACTTTGTGAATCTGACTTATTCAGCTAGTCTCCTTACGCTCCCTCTAGACTCATAAGCAGTAAGGTTCTCAGAAGGTGATTCATAGAAGAATCAAAACTTATATTTTTCTGAACTATTTTTTGCAGGAACCCACCTCCCTTACTTAAAAAGGCTACTGGCAAAAATAGGCCTTTAGTATTTGTGATGAGAATATCCGTATGAGTCACTCATAGTACAAGTACTTGAACCTAAATGCACATAGAGTACAGGGGAGGGGAAGAGAAAAAAGCAATGACAGTGTAATAGACAGATGGAAACCACAGATTTATCTATTTATTTAAATTATAATACTATTTTTGAAGTTTAATGTTCCAGAATTTATTTGTAACAGAAAATACACTTAGGTAAAATTGAAATTCTTACTTCCCCCTCTCCCCTTCACTTTATATAAGTGAAATAAAAAATGAATCATGCTAATTTCTGCTAGCTTTTGCCCAAATAATTCACTAGGAAGACTTTTGTAAGGTCTGGGAAAATGTAGCTTAAAAAATAATTTAAACCATCAGTTTTTGTAGAGTTGGTGGAGGGCAAGATTATCTATGATATTTGCTGGTGTTCCTGAGTATTGTAGCTCTTCTTTTAAGAGAAGAAATTGCTTTTCCTAGCAACTTTTTCTCATCTATCTCATACCTACAAAATAACTAGCCCATTGGGTAGTGCAGATGAAATGTGTAACTTCCTCCACAATGCAGTGGATTATTATGGAAAAAGTAAAGTTTGATGTTGAGAAAATTGAATCATTTCCAATCTGTTCGAAGTATGAAATATTTGAACATTGTCACTTAAATCTACCAAGTTAAAATGAAATCTCCTAACTGAAATTTTTCCCTTTTGTAAAAATACACTTAAAATTTCTACTTATCTAGTTCACTCCAAATCTGATTCTGTTTTTAAAATGATATTTTTTTAAATGTCAGAAACTGTCATTGTACACACAATGAGGTGTTGTTTTTTTTTTTTCCAATTGGAATTCAAATCCAAGGTCTGTTGCATTGAATGCCTTTCACCTTCAAATCTCTCTATTTTCTCAGCTTCTGTTGTTTAAAGGGCAATAGAAGTAGGTGTAAGCAAGAAAAATAAAGGTTGTCCCAATGTCTTGCATCAGTCCCTTGAAATGTTTGCTTATTCTGTTTTCTGTACAACTGTCTTACACTGCAGGATAGCTCTAGTGTGGGTTTTGGTGTCATTGTTCCCCCCCGCCCCCGTCTTCCCTCTTTTGGCCATATTGGCTTTTTAAACATCTCTGTTTATTGTTGTATGTTATGCATTGCATATCCTTTGGTCACGCTTTAATCACATTATATGTGTTTCAGTTTCTCTCTGCTCTTTCCTCTCCACTATTTTATTACACTTGATTGCACTCAACCTGCTGATTTTATTCTTTTATTTTTTTCCTTTCCCTTAACTCTGTTATTCTGAAACCCACTATCTTCATTTACCCCCTTTGGCTTTACTCAAGATGTAATTTTACACTTACCTAGATTAAAATTACAGTGCAAAGCAGATTTGGTTGCTTTTTCTCTAAGTTTTCTCAAATACTGTAGAAAACATTAAAAAAATCAATACAGTAAGAGAAACACAGAAAAACAGAAATACAAAAAATGATTACATGATAAATGCATTAACCATTCAAACAGAAAGTGAAGGAGGGTAAAACCTCTTGAAACAGGCCAAAAGCATGTTCAAGAGACTGGAAAATAAAAGACAAGATGAGAGTACTGATGGAAAAATAACACAGGATATACCAAACATAGCAGAGATAAATAATATTGAAGTGGTGAACAGATAAATAGGCCAACTGGGAATGAGTGATTACAATGAAGAAAAGAAAGATGTCTGTTGGCCTTGCTGACTGTCAATATCACTGGCTGCTTCCTTCTTCCTCATGGCCCAAATTGTCATTTCTCTTAGAATTATCTGACTGAGAGATTGCCAGCTGGGACTTCAAATTTCCAGGGAGCAGTTAAAGGTATTTGCAATTGAAATTAACTTCTGTTCATTAGAGATGGAGAAGATAGCTGCTGCTTATGCCATATAAACATGACATCAGTCACATGTGACATACCCTTACAGACCATTGTTCTTTTATATGGTCTGCACTTTACAATGAACTTTGTTTGCTTTATGGTCCTTAACATTATTACTAATTATTTTTATATCAGCTATTCTACATCCTTGCTTTCTAAAAAAATCACTCTCACTAGAGCAAAATTAAGATTAACAGAAATGGAGCATTTGGAATAATTAGTACTTCCACAAGATGAGATAATTTTCTCCAAATATCAAAAAAAAAATGAAAGGAATTACAATTTATTCTAATTGGCTTGAGTATTCTATAAATTTGCTTCTCTACTAGCACAAGAAATTAATAACAATAAAAAGTTTATTGCTTTGCAAAATATATTGACTTGATTTTGATTTATTTTCTTTAGACCATGAATTCATATTAAAATTTTATGGATGTATTTATCTTTTCAGCTTTCACCCTGTCACTTTGTTTCTTTTTCTTTCATGTAAAGATGACTTCTAAGGAAACCTCAGATGTTATATTAGATGTCTCTGATATACTGTTCTCTCTTCATAGTAAAACAAGAAATAACCTGCCCTGGTTTTATAATGGATGACTATACTCTTCAACTTTTTTGAGAACTAGTGACAACATGCATGGGCAAGTTTTTCGTTCTCTTGTAGCTGAGAAGTGGTGGGGTGCTTGCTCTGGTATTGTTAGATTTAGTTAGTTATTGGCAGATTTTTAATAGAATTTTATTTGAAGTCTTGGCTTTTCCTAGTCCCTCTATAGCTAAAACCCAGTGTGTTTATGTCTGGGAAGGAATATTAAATAGGCTTATAGAAAATTGATGGCTATCTATATATCTGAAAAAGGAAAACTGTATTTACCCACTTTTTCTATACATTAAAAAAGTGAGTCTCCCTTCCTTATTTACCACATTACCAACTCTTAATATCGCATGCAGCTACATTTTGATTTATACAGCTATATTTTGATTGTGAACAGCTAGGCTTTAAGTTCATTCTGCAATAATTTTCTTGCTGATTGACTTCAAGCATCATCCCAAACCAAGCACTATCATTTTTTGGTGATCTGCCAATAGCAAAAGAGAAAATTTGAAATTATGTAAGACAGATGTTTAACACTACTCTGTATAGTAAATATTCCTTATCATTAAAGACTTCCATACAAGTCTTAACTACCTGTATGCAATTTCAATCTGTGTTTAGAGGAATTTCAGAAATCTGGAATCAGAAAAGTGTGTAGCAAGAGTACCTTCTATTCCCAACATCTCCAGTTGGACTTAGGCTAGAGTGAGGTTTTAGGAACAGCGACTTTGTTGTTGCTGTTTTCTTCACAACCAGCCCTTGCAGGGAAATTCATTTTATATAGTGCTATCTTGGGAAGAATTTGAATTCTCATTCTAAGTTATTTTTCAAAACCTCTATCTTCAGAAAAAAACTTCTGCTTGTGTGGCTGCAAAGCTAGAAGATCTTCACTAGTGGAAGTTGCCTTTTTACTATATTTAGTCAATTGTGGGTGTGATACAGATTCCAATTATAGGGGAGCAGATAGAGGTCATTTTGAAGGAAAATGACAAGGAGGAGTAAGAAGGGCTTAATTCTTGAAACAAAAAATACTTTTTTTAAGCATGTCTACCTTAGAAAATAGAGACAAAGAATAAGGTAGAGTGTGGTTTTAGTTACTTTGGGGAATTTTAGTCCTTCAGTGTTCTTTTCTTCTAAATATATAGAACAGATCAGAATATTCCCACTTTAATTTGGAGTGATTTAGGAGACAGTGATTTCCTAGACAGAGTACTTTAGTATGCTTTAATATGGATAGGATGTCCTGCTGGAATGTCCGTTTAAGTTGGAGGGAAGCATTGGTGATAAATTGTAATTAATTTAAAAGCACCAATCAAGTGCTAGGTCTTTAATGAAAATAGTTTTTGTTCAGCTGCAGTGGGACCATCGTAAGAAATGTAGAAAAATAACTTTGAAATTTTGACCTCTCTAAAAGGAGCCTAGCACAGATCAGTATTTAGGCCTACTCTAAATTGTCTGATACCACCAACTGAAGGACTACCTAATTTTAAAAAATTTATTTGATTCTGTGAATTTTACTGTTTCTTTTTCCCCCCATGCTGCTGAATGTCTTTTTCTAGTTACTGATTTTAAAAGACTGATGAATTTAAGGACATTTAAGAACTTAGGCATGAAATTAATACCAGGAAAGTAAAGAAAGAGAAGTATTGAAATGGAATTGGTATGCTGTTAAGATTAAGGATTAAAGCAGAATAGTGTGCTCATATAACAGTCTAAACTGTAGTATTGACTTGGTTTTATATCCCTTATTTTTAGGAATCAAAATGTTCTTAACTAAATAACATGATAGAAATGTTGGTACTTGAAAAATGTATTAATTATTCATGGATCATTCCTCTTGTCAAGCTCTTGGCAATGTGAAATCATGAAATAAACTGTGAAATAGGCTTTTTTTAAAAAATTATTTCTGCTACAGTTTGTTCAATTAGAAAATTCCTGTAAACCTACTAGTCAGTAAAGAAAACAAAGATATTGGAAATATTGGTTTAGAGCAATAATAATAATTAATTCCATGGTGGATTTGTTATGCATAGTACTATAAAAAGGTTACATCAGTTCATATTTTCATATGCACAAACATTTTAAAAAGGAACTAGGGGATTTTCTTAGAGAAAATATTCATGGTCATCAGTAATAAAGCACAAACTAATTTAGTAATCTCTTGATTTTCTTTTTTTTTACTTGTTTATTGCTACATTTGCTACAAATGGTTACTGGAATATTGTTCTCATACAATTACTCATATTTCTCAGCTTCTCCTTCTTCAAGTCCTTACTGTTCCCTTTTTTTTTTTTTCCCCCTACTGATGCTGCATTGAAATTTTTTTGGTTACTATCCTACATATAAAAGGGGGCTTTCACACTTTATTTGATAAAATTTGACCTAGTAGAAGGAGCATAAAGATATGACAATGGAAAAACTTATTGTTTTATCATTCTGTGTGTCAAATACTACATAAAGGACAGAATAAATGGCTCTGAATTGAGTATCACTATAAATGATATATAATGTACTTAATTATACCAAGTCACCATTTATTCCATATCTGTCCCTGTTTTCAGATACACTTTCATCTAGTAGCACTATAAAATATTAGGAGATTAAAGACATCAGAGCAGGAAATCAGATGAAAAGCTTAGTTTAGTGAATGGTCACAAGTAGGCCAGTACAGGTAATTACAGGTGAAATGCCTGTGACCCTTTTTTATTACCATTTGGACAGATTTATAGTAGAAAATCCAGTCAGATTTATTTAGTTTGTCTCCTAACTTCAAGGGTTGAACTTTCTCCTCTGATTGAAAGATGTGGCATACTGGTCTGATTTGTACAGCATGCAAGAATATTCTTTTCCAATTCCATTCTCTTCTCATACACCCTCCAAAGCAGTGAAGATCTGAGCTGTTGCTACTGTAACAGCTCTGTGTTTGAAGATGGAAAACTACACTGAGAGACCCCATTATGAGAAACAATGCTGGCTTGGAGTGTAGGCCGTGCACTTGTACACCCCAAAGACTGCTTCTGTGGGGATGGCAGAGAATTCAGGAGCACAGTTCTCTGTTCTTTTATGTTCTACTTCACTATGAAACATTGACTCAAGTATTGGCTAGATATGGAGGTGCAGCCTGGAAGTACAGGAGACGGGCATCAGAGTTTTTCACTCTCGTACAAGGAACTGAGGGTCTGCCTGGCCAGATGCTCAGCAGATGAAAGGATGGGGAAAGGCAGGTCTCTAAGCTAACATTAGGATATATAGAGAATGAGGTGGCAGCAATGCATCAGAGATTACCGGAGCTACATTTAAAAGCAAATTTTATTGAACTGAAATATCTCTAGCATAATTTTTCTTTTCAGTATGTGATGTTTCTCAAATTGCATATAAACAAGTGTCTGAAGTTAGTAATTTCTTGTGGAGCTCAAGCAGCAATGGACAATAGATATCAACATTAAGAACTGAGGGCAGGAGGTGGGGAGAAATGGATTGGAAAGAGGAGTGGTGAGATGGGATTTCTTCTTTGGGGAAGGGCATGCATTAAGTAGTTGCCATATTGCCTGGGAAAAAAGAAAGACCAGAATCTTTCTCCGTGACCAGAGCAGAATTGCCTGAGCACAAAACAGCTCCCTTAGCTCCTACATGGTTCTGGTGAACTGTAATGGGATAAGAATTGTGCTGCAACTAAACATAAGTGGTAAAATCTATCTACATCTGGTGGTGCTCTAAACTGTATTTGTTGTGCTAGATTCAATACAGTGGTCTCCTGAAAAACTTTGAGTCAGCTTATACAGTGCTACCTATTTTAGTTCTAATCACGTGAGTTTTGAAAACAAGGGTCACAGGGATAAATAATTTTCATGTGATTTCTGTCAGAACTGGAGTTGAGCATAATGTTGGGTGGAATGGCTCCCAGCTCTGTGGAGAGGTAGAGACAATCCAGAGAACTTAATGCAGCACTGTCTGTTAAGTAGCTTTTATTAACTATTATAAACAAGCATACGTAAATTTATCTGGATTATAAATGTTTTAGCACTGTATTCACGATAGAAAACACTGAAAGAAAACATTTTGAGATTGAAAAGTTATGACCATCACTCCCTTATTTTTTTAAATGATCAGAGTATTTTTACTCTTCAATTTCAGTGCTTGCATATTAGAGGAAAAACTCTTTGGTGACTGAGTTTTCCTTAATGGAGATTTTTTTTTCCGGTGGGATCCAAGTGCTTACATGCACATCTAGGCCTGGGAAAAGAAGGAAAAAGTTTTCATATTCTTACTCAGTTTTACAGTTGTGCAAGGTTTTTGAAGTTTAAAAAGTCAGTTTCTGATCGAGGTGGATTGTATGAATGTAGGTGAGCACTAACACTATCACTAACACAGTTAAATAATGCTCATTAGAACATTAGAAGACCAAAGAAGAACAAATATCTTAGTATCAATTTAACAAACATACAATCTATCTGCTCTTGGTTGTTTTGTTCTAATTTGTAACCACATACAGTCTCCTTGATTTATCTTTTGGCACATATTCAGTGAAAACATCAAAAGTAATACAGAAATTATTTGGCAGCTGTCAGACTGCTGTGCATTTTAACACATTTACAATCTGTGGAAGTGACCCATGTGTATGAAAGAGTTGATGGAGTTAAAAAAAACAAACAACAAAACCAAAACAAAAACAACCAATAAAAATAAAGCTGTTGAAACTTCCTAAGTATATTAAAATGTATTTACTTCCTTGTCAGGCAAGGGCAGGAAATAAAAAAAGTAGGGGTCAAAGTGTAAGACAGACACAGGCTACAGAATTGTAGGAGTATTGAGAAGTATTACGTTCATAGTCTGTCATCAGCTAGTGAGATGGAGTCAGAACACCAAATCTGGAAGCCAAGCTGATACTCTGTCAGTCTCTAGGCCACAGTTTACTTCTGGCTGCCCTCTTTTATAAGACCCATGAGCTGGGCAAACTAGAAACCAGAATATCTGTACACGATAGTTTGGCAATTTGCCAGGTTTCTTTTGCATCTCTGCCATCTATTATCTTCAGAGACTGAGCAAGGGAAGGTAGAGCTCATTACATGTAGGGATTTGTTGTCATTAGTAGTAAGCTAGCGATTGCAACCCTTTCTGAAAGGTATCAAATCATAATTTAGGTCAGAAGAAACCCCTGGAGATATCTAGTCGAACCCCCTGCTCAAAACAAGTGTAATTAGATGAATTTGCTCAGGGGCATGTCAAGTCAAGCCTGGAACACCTCCAAGGACAGAGATTCAACAGCCTCTCTGGGCACCTGTTCCAGTAGTTAACCGTTAGGGTAAAAATGTTTAAACTTGCATCTGTTGTCTCTTCTCTTATCCGTGCACCATGCACCTCCTGAGCCTAACTCCATCCTCTCTGTATTTTCCTATCGGGTAGTTGTAGACAGCAGTGAGGTTCTAAGCTGAACAGACAGAGTTTCTCTTTCCCAGTCTCTCATTTCATGTTGCATTCCCCAAACTGAGGTGCTCTGCTGGACTCACTCCAGCATAATAGAATCATAGACTGATTTTGGTTGGAGAAAGACCATAGAGTGCAACAATTAATCTAATACTGCAAATCCCACCATCAAACCATGTCCCTAAGCACCTCATCTGCATGTCTTTCAGGTACCTCTGGTGACTCCACCACCTCTCTGGGCAACCTGTTCCACCACTTAATGATCCTTTCAGTGAAGTAGTTTTTCCTACTGTCCAGTTCAACCTAAACCTCCCCAGTATGCCAGATTTTGTACTGGGAAGCACCAAACTGAACCCACCACTCCAGATGCTGTCTCAAGTTGCAGAGGGGAAGGATCACTTCCCTGGGTCTCTCTGCTGGCTAACTCTTAGTGATACAGCCCAATATTCAACCTGTTGTCCACCAGGACCATCACCTGATCTCCTTTTATGTGGAAAGAGCTGCTTTCAACACCCTCAGCCCTTCCTGCATTACATTGGGTTATTCCAGCCCACATTCAGAACTTCATAATTGTTCTTGTGGAATTTCTTGAGGTTCTCGTCAGCTCATTTCTCTGACTTTCCTAGGACAGCAACCCTATAATTCAGCATGCTGATTGCTCTCCTGATTTGGTGTTGAGTGTAAGCCTGAAATCCCGCTATCCCGGAGGATGGAGAGAGTAAACAGCACTACTCCCAGTACTGATCCCTGAGAAACCCCATTAGATGCTGGATGCAGGATAAGCTTTGCAACCTGATAACTCTTATAAGCCTGGCAGACCAGTTAATTTTCTATTTATCTGTTTGCCCAGCTTATCTTTCCAGTTTAGTAATAAAGGGACTGTGGGAAGCTGTATCAAAGGCCTTGCTAAAAATCAAGGTATATGGCATCCACTGTCCTCTTCTTGGCCACAGTGCCGCTCACCTCATCTTAGGGAGCAATGAAGTTGGGCAAGCATAATTTGCCCTTAATAAACTACCTTCACTTCTCCCAAGTGCTTTCTTGTCTCTTGTTTTAAGAAATAGCTTCTAAGAGTATTTGCTTCATAAACTTCCCAGGGAATAAGGTGAGGCTGTCCAATGTGTAGGTCACCAAATACTCCTTCTGGCCCTTTTTGAAGATAGATGACATCTGTCTTTTTCTAGCCATCAGGAACCTCTGCTGATTGCTATGATGGTAGATAGCAGCCTTAAAGAGACACAACCAGCTCCATAATCCTCAATCTTTTACATGTTCAAGAGGGCTAAGCAATCCATAACTCTTTCTTCCCCTACTGTGGATACTACTTCACTCCTACAAACTCTGCTTGGAGGATCCAGGATGCTTTGAGAACAATCTTCACCAGTGAAAGCTGAGACAAAGGCAGTAGCATGTATCTCAGCCTTATCATTTGTCATGAGAATTCCTGCCCCACTGAGCAGTGGGCTCGCATTCATCTTAGCCTTCCTTTTGGTACTGAGGAGCTTGGAGAAATCATTCTGATTACTCTTTACCTCTGTTGGTACTTTCAAGCTCATCTGAGCCTTGACTTTTTCCTATGTGTGGGTGGTGTCATCTTATTCCTTCCACGTAGCTGGTCCCTGCTTTCACCTTTTGTGTTTAAGGTCAATCCCAAATCTCCATATTCATCAATGATAGTATTTTTCAATACTCACTTAGCTTTCTGCACAGAGAAAGTTGTTCAAGTCCAGGTTTGCAGTTCTGTTGGTATTGCTCACTATTCTTAGGATCTTAAACATAACAGTCTTGCGGTCACTGAAGCCAAGGCTGTCCTTGACCTTTACATCATCCATCAGTTCTTGTCTGTGAGTAGTAAATCCAACAGAACATCTCTTCTAGTCTGTTCACTGATCACGTGCATCAGTCACCCTTCTTCCTGTTGTGTGGATAAAAGGTTCAGGCTAATCTTGTCCTGATGAATCCTATCAGGTCTTGTTCTCACCACTGCTCAGGGCACTAAATACACTTGGAGCTGTAGCTCTGCAGGTACAGCAGGAGTCTGTGTCCTGTTGCTAGAAGCCACATGCTTCCAGGCTGGCCTGCACTGACCGTACCAACAGTACTCTGGGATGGATAGCAGAGCACAGGTGGGTTGCAGAACACACTGGCAGTACTGCCTCCACCTTGTCCATGACCTAATCAGACTCATTGACCTTCTTTGGAACTATTCTTTTTTTGCTTTTGCCATTCAGGGATCAGGTAATCAAGCTGAACAGAATTTTCAGAGAGTTTCAATTTAATTAATTTATATAATGACATTTTAATGTGTTTAGCATTATTCTCATCTCCCACAGAACCTGACACCTTTGCTTTCTGACTGCTGTGTACTGAAGTGACATTTTCATGAGCTATCCACAGTTATACTTGCATTGATGTTATTACAGCTCAGTTTGAAAGCTGTGAATATGTATAAGCCTGTGGGTTCTTAAAATCTTTCTTAGGCGAGACTGACTTCAGCAACTGTGTCACAGATTTTGTTATCTCATTTTGTCTTCCTTTTCTCAGGTTACTCTAAAGACACTATGTTAAATACATGATAAACTGACAAGGATATATCAAGGTAGATACTATATTCAGAAGATGGAACTTCAGCCTCATGGTACATTTGTGATTGCATTTATTAGTATGCTGATTGTTTAGAAGTGGAAACAAACAGAAAGACAAGTGGGAAGCAGAAGGTAATCTGGCCAACAGAATATTAATTTCTTTGTATCTAAGTCAACTTGCAATAGGCTCTTTGAACATATTGCTTCACAGCTGAGTGTCCTGCACCTGATACGTTTCTTCTACTCTGTATGAAAGAGACATTTTTATTTGTAGAAAAAAAAAGGTACACAAAAGACTACAAACAAACGTAAAACGAGGCAACTGAAAAACTTAAAAAATAAGGAGATAACCTAAGAAGCTGACACATGAAAAATCGGAAATATATAGTCTGCCCACTATTGGTCTGTTCCTTTCCCCCTTCCCCTTCATCACACACCAACACCACCTGTAAATCTGGCAATTTCACTTCATGCGTAGTCTAATTTTTGTGTATTATTTTATCCCATGTATTGTATTTATTTGCTTCACCGTAGTCAGTTTTCTCTAATGTTGACTGCCTTATTTTCTGGTATTTTTTGTTTAAGTAATAATTGCATGTTTTCAAATCTTGCTGTGATCCTCTAGTGACAGGCAGTGTTTCAAATACACTTTTAGAGATGCTGTCAGCCTGAAAAGCTTTGCTTCCTAAAGAAGTAGGACACAGCAAGTGAAGAAAAGAATTGTCTTAGTCACTTGGTTGACTTGCTGGTCAGAACTATATGCACGATACCAATGGGTTCAGCAGGCACAGGGTGAATTAATCAGGTTTCTGCTATTGCAAAAATATTAGTTTCAGCCATTCTTAAATATACTTCTGTAGAATAGTAGATGGCAATAGAAATCCTACTGGTTTATATAATTAACCTTTTTGGAAGTCTAAGAGGGTGTATTTTTTTTTTCTTGATACTATGGATATGGCAAAATAACATTGGTTTCTCTTGTAATCAATCATTTAAATATGTTGAAGTTTTCTGCTAGAAAGGTTGTTCTAGATTACACAGATCTGAGTTATCACTCAATGATAGAAGTAGCTGACCAGTCCACATGTAGATCTTTTAAGTCATAAAGGTAAAGGTTTTGATGTTTTCAGATGCTTTCTTCCCTTCCGGAGACAAAACAACGCTGTCTTTAAAGCTCTTTAGTCAGTAGAAATTACAGGTTGCTAATGCTGTCTGAATACTTTAATATATGGGTCAGCATCCATATTAGTATTCTATTGAAATGGTAAAAAATATTCTCAACAGTGTGTGCCTGTACTTTCTTGAAGAACACAAATACAGGCAAAGAAAAATATACACAAATGGACTATAACACTCATTTCCTCATTTTGTCCTTTGTTTATATGCACTTTCCAAAGTATGATAAATTTCCCCTGTTATGAAAGTTAAAAGGGAATATAGTGGATGGCTGTTGAAGCAATAGAAGGGTAGAACATAAGGTCTGAGTATGAATATTCAAATACTACAAGATTAAAAAAACCCCTAGATGATCTTTTGATCTTCACTAAGCACAATAAGTTCTTACTGAAGAAGTACATGATTGTACAGAAGTACACTAGTCTGATAGATATATGTGATTCTTTTTATTGAATGATAGTAAAAATAGTGAAGATTTATGGAAAATGGGTAAAAATTTTAAAAGTCAAGAGAAATCTTTGAAGCTTCGGAAAGAATCTGAATAATGTTATGGAACATAAGGGCCAAGTGGTTTAGGACATTGAACTCTTGTAGAATGGTGGTGTATTTTCCTAATGACATAACCAACTGTGAGTAGTCTTGGACCAGTTCTACACTGGGCATTGCCTAGTCTGAAATGTCAATAATCAGCACTGATCACTGGAGAGTATGTTGATAATTAAGCATTAGACATTGATCTTTTTTCTCAGAGTTTGCAATAAAAATGATCTGACATGTGTAGAAGTTATTACCTACAAATGCATCATGGGTGGACCCCCCCTGAAAAGGCCGAGAATGATCAAAGTAGAACTGATGAATGTGGTAGATGCTATTTCATTCTGTTGTGTGCAGGCAGACATCCAGTCTGAAAAATCACTGGAGATGTCGTTCAGTTAGTAATTCAGTAATCAATTATTGCTTTGGAATATGTATTGGTGTTCCTTTGCAGGGGGGGGATAGAAAGCCTGTGAATGATTGTGAGACTTTAGAGCCTGTGGGGTCAACTCTGGCTACTCTAAGCAGACATTTAATTTCGCAGTTATATAGACCTGGGAAGTAATTTGTTGGTTTAGGTTTTTGTGGTTTCTGTTTGTTAGTGAGTGTTTGGTTTTGTTGTTTTTTTTTGGTGTATGTTTTGTTTTTTTTTTCTTCTACCAGCCTATCCCTGATTCTTTTAGGAACTAACTTTTTACCTTCTCTCTTTCTTCAAACACAAGCATATGTGGCTTCTGAAAAATAGTGTGGGTTAGCTCTCAAATAAAGGAGGTTAGGGTAGGGGGTTTAGACCTTAAACACATTTTTAGAACTCCTATTTGGAGAAAAGAAAAAATAGGTCTTTAAAGATGAAATAAATGTTGAACACTAGTCAAAATTCTGATTGTGTTATTACAGTTAACTGTATTTGGGCTTGTGGATGTCTGAATTTGATCTAATTTTTCTAAAATAATTAGGCTGAAACAATAACAGTGTACACGAGTCTTTATGTTCAGCTTATACATACTAGAGTTGTGGGTAGAAGGTGAGTCTGCCTATAATAGACTGTAAATGTTGTACTGATGCCAAATTGAAAACCTAGCAAATTGTTCCTTTACTTGGCATTATAATTAGAGCAGAAAAGATTGGGGAGAGTGTATACAAAACAGAAATTAGGATCCTTCTATATCCTTTAACAGCCAGTATTTGCCTTTTTGGCCTCTTTATTTCTCCCAGATGGCAGTTGTCCTAGAGTCTCTTATCATCATACTGAAGGATCACATCATTAATGTAGGCTAGTATTCTCAGAGCTCCTGCACCTTGTGTTCGTAGTTGCTTAGATGAGCTCTAGTACTGTGCTACAGATTTTTTTTTTTCCTCTTAACTTCAGGATCCCAATATAACATGTAGTTCTTGTTAGCCTCGATGAGCCCAACAGTGCAAAACAATTTCAGTGGAAAGGACTGAATGCATTACTGCAGAATAATGGGTAGTGTAGTTAAGGAAGCCTCCAGGAGGGAAGAGCTGTGCCAGTCAGAAAGGAGGAAAAAGGAATTAAACCACACTGTGTATTCTAACCCCTGAGCTACAGAGCAAGAATGAGAAGGATTGGTAGCTTCTCCTCCACGTTTTCTACAAAAAATTAATTTTTTTGAGAAGTGGGTTAACTTGAACAAGATGGGTCCATCTCTGGCTTCAGTAATTTTTTTTTTTTTTTTAGCCTAGACTATTCCCTTGAAGGCATAAATAAGTGGTTACTGTTCTTCCATATGCTCCAAGCAGCTGGGAAATGGAACATGCATTGATTGATGTAAATACATAGTAACACAAATTTCTGTTAATTTACCTGATTTCATTTGTGTGGTCTCCTTTTGTATAACCAACTGACAGCACTCATATCAAACTGATAGTGTGCTAACTTTGTGGCTGAGAATGTGGGTTGAAATAACTAATATCCTTTAAAAGAGTATCATAAAATACTATTTCTTGCTATTTTGAACCATTCAAAAGCACAACAGTCCAGAACACAAGTAATGAATCACAAATATCTTGAGTTGGAAGGGAGCCATAGGATCAAGTCCAATACCCAGTACATGAAAATCCATGACTAAGTGTCATCTAGATGCTCCTTGAGCTCTCACGGGTTTGGTGCTGCGACCATGTCCCTGAGGCAACTGTTTCAGTGACCAACCACCCTCTCAGAGAAGATCCTTTTCTTAATATCCATCCTGAACTTCCCCTGATGCAGCTTCATAGCACTTCCATTTAATTTTTTCCAGTTTTAACATCCAGGCGTTTGGTTTCTGTTCCCTATATTTTTTTTTTTAAAGAACTATTGTTCCTCTGCTGTTTTTTTTGTTTTGTGTTGTTGAGGGTTTTTTTTGGCTCCTGAATCAATACTTATAACTAACATCATCTCTCAATAATTTTCCTGGCAGGTAGAGCAAATGTACTAAAATTACTGCACAAAACATTTTTTTTTTTTTTAGCTATCTTTTAAATACTCTACTTTTTTCATCTCCTTCTAAGCAAATGTTTGACTGTGGGTTTGTATTGTCTACTAGTATTCATCTCATTGCTATAGCAGAGAGCAATAATATCCTGTCCATACTCCAGCTCACTAGTCAGACACTTTCCCAGGTTGCTGTATTAGTTGCTCAGTTTGAACCCTCTCCTAGTGGAGCTCTGCTAATACTCTACTCTGAAAAAAGTGTGAGATTTTATTTCTCTAGGCAGAATTTAGAATGAAAATGCAATTCCCTTGTAAACTCCATGTTTAGCATTTTAATCCCTGTATGTTATCATTTCTGTGCATCAGTGCTTCTGTTCTCGGGGACCTAGATTTACAATAGCCAACATAGTTCTGACAGTGTGCTGGAGGCTAGATGGAAGTTGTGCAGTGCCTTCTGCCCTTCAGTTTAGACATTCTAATGTATAGTTTGGAGACTGTACCCCTTCTGAGCTGCTGTAGACTCCCATAGCATGCTTAGGAATGGAAAGAGAGACAACAATAAACCCAAATTAATAAAATATTTCCAGTCTCAACTTCTGTTGAAATCCATCCCTTCAGTCCATGTAAGATGTGTCCTCTCCCTAGATGTATAGCTTTCAAATTCTAGAACATAAGCATGTTGCACAAGAGTGATTGGTGTATCAGCTAAGCAACTCTACACAAGCCTTGGGATTAAAATAATTATTTAATTATAATATGGCAGTAGCTTGGTTATTAAAAAAAATAAATCAGCTGTGAAGTACTAATCTATTGTCTTTTGCAGTATAAACTTTTTTTTCTTTTAAAGTTGAGGGAACAGCTCAGGTAAGCTTGACTATGTTTTCAGACAATGGTTAGCTTTTCTTAAAAGAACATTGACAAAACCATTCTGTTATTCCCACTGTATGGATAATACTTGTCTCATGTTAATCCTTATAATGAGTGGGGAGATTTGAGGGAAACATGTTCCATGTCACAGAATAGTTTTTGCATGTTGAACCTGACTGCAGGCACGTTACTATAGAGATACTGTCTTTGGCATCCGCTCTTAGACAGGAAGCTCTTGCAGGAAAACAATTCCTTATCCATATCTTGCTTCCACACAATAATGCTGGGTCTATTCCCAGAAGAGAACAGACAACTGACACCCACCTTGCTACAGTCTCCTTTCAGTTCGTTGTAATGAGCAATAAGGTCCTCTCCGAGTCTCCTTTTCTCCAGGCTAAACAACCCCAGTTCCCTCAGCTGCTCATCATAACACTTGTTTTCCAGGACCTTCACCAGCTCCCTTGCCATTCTTTGGACACGCTTCAGCACCTCAATGTCTCTCTATAGTGAAGGGCCCGAAGCTGAACCCAGTACTCAAGGTACAGCCTCATCAATGGGGAGTACAGGGAGTACACTTCCCTAATCCTGCTGGCCACACTGTTTCTGATATAAGTCAGGACACTGGTTTTCTCGACCACCTGGGCATGCTGCTGGCTCATATTCAGCTGCTTGTTGCCCAACACCCTCTGTCAGGTGGCTTTCCAGCTGCCCTTCCTCAAGCCTGTAGTATTGTAAGGGGTTGTTGTTCCCCTTTGTTGTTGTGCACTTACCCTTTTTGAATCTTGTACAATTGGTTTCTGCTCATCAACACAGCCTGTCCAGATCTCTCTGTAGAGCCTTCCTTCTCTCAAGCAGATCAACACCTCTCACCCAGCTTGGTGTCATCTGCAAGTTTAACTGACTTGATTCTCTCATCCAGATCCTTGATATAATACTAAACAGAACTGGCCCCAGTACTGAGTCCCGGGGAACACCCAAACTGGATTCAACTCCATTCACCACCATTCTTTGAGTGTGCCTATTCAAGCCATGAGCATGTTATCATTTCTGTCCATCAGTGATTTTATTCTCAGGGACCTAGATTTGTGACAGACTGAGGTCTTGGGGTAGTTCTTTAAGTGGTAGAGCGTTTGGGTTTTATGGGATATAATAGAGACTAGCAAAATGATGCAGTGTTGCTACAGAAGCCATAAGCAATTGTACAAACAAGGCTATATTAAAACTACACTGTAGTTTGAGTTTGTCATTGTGATTGCCCCCTTAACTTATATTTGCTTTTAAAAAACGTAAACTCTTGGGCTAGAAAAGAATTTTTGAGAAGGTGTTTTTGGAGAACATTTTTCATAGCCATGTTTGTACTGAAACTTTTCTATGCTTTTCTTTTTTTTTCAAAAAGTAGAACATATCCAATAAGTACAAGCTTTCAGTCTGCTCTTAAGCTTTTTTCAGGTAAATTCAAGTGAGTTTCAAAATATCAGATAAAGTGAGCTTATATTGCCTAAACAGTACAGGCTTTGGAGCACAGCATTTTGTAGATTAATAAAGAATCAGTCAACAATCAGAAACACCAGTTCTAGCCAGCTGCTAACATTACTAGTAACCTTCACTATAAGAAAGCAAAGTTCTGGGCTGGATGTTCATGATTAAAAATAAAATCTGGAGAGAAAAAAAACAAAACAACAAGCTGTTTTCTATGGAGAGAATTTTATTTTTTTTTAAACTAACTGGAACTATTTTTTTATTTTTCTTACCCTTTGGGACTCTCTCTCATGCTCTGGTTTAAATCATGTGTAGCTTCATTGAGTTACATTTCCATTATGCTGGTTTAATATCAGAGATTTGATCTCTAGAGCAATCAGTGTACACCATAGTTGGCGCATATGTTTCCTTCTTTGATCCATGAATTTTACTTATTACATTAGCCTTTGCCTAGAGGGTTTCAGATGCATGTTGATGTCAAATGCCTTTCCAAAAGTGACTGTCAAGAGACATAAATACTTTCAGAGTGATTGACTTGGGGGAGAAAATGTACAGATAATAAGCAAGTCAGCAACATACAATTTTATTTTCAGATAAATGGCCTGAAATTGGTGTCTTGTCCTCACTAGGAGATCGAAAGGGATCACGAGAGTGAGCGAGTGCAAAATACAGTGGACTTTTTTGCTTCCAGTGATGGTGTAACTTCTGAGGTCTTGGGGCAATTCTGTAAGCGGACACAGTGTTCTTTACATTTGTTCCTCAGCAGGAGCATTTGATAATAAATACATTCTCTTATTGGAATATTCTTATCCCAAATTTTGTCTCGGTGTTTCTGAAAGTTGAGATATTTGAAACGCTGATAAAGGATCATGAGGTTAATGTGAGGGCCTAGGAGAGATCTGTGTTACTGTAAGATTAAAGATTCCAGAAAGTTTGTGATAATGTACAGAGAAATGTACAGAGATTTATGTTTCAATTCACCTTGGTGAAGCAGTAAGAGTAAAGCAATGCTCCAAAGGAGCTTTTCCTTGTGAACTTGTGCACGAGCAACCCATGCCTCTATCTAGTGGTCTTTAAAATGTATCGGTTGGCAACCACTTTGTCCTTCTTCATTTACGTTGAGTTTCATTTATAAGGAGTACAAAGAACTATAATGATGGCCATATCTCCAGTATTTGTGAACTAGCCATGCAACACCAGGATGTGGTGGCTTCTGTCATTGTAGTTAAAAGTAACTGTGTTTCTACTGGTTATGTCATCTAAATCAGATGTTAGTTCTTCAACAGTCTTTTTTCCCCTTTTCTGTCTTCTAATATGTATTTCAAAGAAGAATTAGTTCTAATTTTCTTTTCATAACAGCCTAGGATGTTTCCATTAAGTATTCTCATTGTGAAATACAACCAAGTATTTGCCATGTTCTTAGGATGCTGGCAAACTATTTTTGCAGTGGAGCAGCCTTGGCATGTAATAATGATAGCTATTAACTGGGATCGTCACGTGCATTTGATTGTTGAATACCTGATGATATGTACGTTTTTTTGCAAATTATTCTCATGTCAATTAGTTTGAGATAAAAATTACACTTATCATTAAACCACAAGGGCCAGATTCTGTAATTTTTACTAGATCATATTGGGTAGTTATTATAATGATGAATAATTGAGATCAGTAGCAGTACAGGCTTTGGGGAATTGGTCTTTAACAAAGTCTGGAAACAAAAATGTTTCATAATTATTTATGGAAAAATCTGCTGCCATCATGGTCGTCAAACTAACACCTGGGGAAAAAAAATAATAAAATCTCTGATTCAGATATCTAATAGAATCACAGAATATACATGGTTGGAAAGGACCTCCTAGATCACTGAGTCCAACCATACCCATAACAAAAAAAATGCCTAAATATAAAAAAAACCTAAATAATACATTTTCTACTTTTCAAATTGCCTTCTATGGTTTTCCTGTGAAACTATTGCCTGGTCCAGAATATTTCTTTGCAAGTAGTCTAGTGACTGTGTTATTCTATATTTGCAGGAAGCAGCCATCTTCCCTACTATTTCTTCATAAGGTAGTAAAAATCAATGCAGAATGTGTAATTAATTTATGAACTATGTCTGCAGCACAGGACATTTGTCTTGCATTAAATTTTACCTTAATGCTGCCTGAGCATTTAAGATATAGATCACTCATGCAGTGATTGTACTGAGTTTTCCAGAGCAGTGAACCCTATTTCATTAGTCACAATATTCCTTGCCCTTTTTCAGAGGATACATGTGTTTAGGATAAAAGTATAGGCAGAGTATTTATTAGGACTGCAAAGAGCAGAGGCTGTGAATTACAGCAAAGGGAGCTGTTTTATCTACAAAAACTCCAGTGAGGCAGCTATAGTTTAAATAGGTTACCTAAAGCCAGTGTGTGTTCCTTGTATCCTAGTGACAGTGCTTTACAGAGTGTTTATCTTTTACATTTGGCTTCTTCCAGCAAGGTCAGAGATAGCCCTGGTAATGCTGAGAACATTTGGCCTAGAGTTCTTTTCCAATTGCTTGTGGGAAATGATGCAGTCTCCCGCGGACACACAAAAAACCCACAGAGAATTTTGACACTTAAATAATATTCTATGCAGATTTTGTTATTAATAGTGTGGTTTATTTTTCCTTATTTCCTTTAGTATTCAGTAGAAATTGCACACAGAAATTTCTGCTTCAAGAATTATTGAATTCCACTGCCAATCTCCAACACCACATGCATTCAGCTTTCCAACAGTGGCCCTTTCCTTTGTCAATCAGAGTATAGTTTTAACAAAGAAAATATTTGGATTGTTTTGATATTTGTTCAGAAGGGCAGTTTATTCACCTTTGGAAAACATGTAAATTATTAAAGGCACCCCTGAAACACTGCAATTGATAGGGACTTCTAATCCTTGTTTGAAAATATAAATTATTCATCGTAGGATTTAATTTAAAAGTTGGCTGTGTGGTTCCTATGGTTGTTTACATTGCATTCTGGTGAAATTGGAAGCACAAATGAATTCCGCTAGGTTTTGTTAGAGACCTTCTGACTTAGTATATGTGAAGGTTGTCTTTCTATTTCTTCAAATTTATAATCCCTTTGTTTTTGCTTCTTGTATCAAAGTAGAATATAGATAACAAGTGAAAGCTGCTAAGTGCCTTCAGTGGTAGCAGTTCACTGAATGCTGCCATCCATTCACAGTGGCTACAGTGGGGTCTTGGATGTGAAACATCTGAGGAAAATTGGTAGTATTATTTCCATATATTATGTCTTGTGAGCAAGAAATGATCTGATGTGCTAAGACCCTGATAATTTAGAGATACTGAATAGTCTACAGCATTTTTTTAAAGAGGAGTAATAGCAACTGTGGGCTATGAGAATTTTGTTTGGATAATTTTATCCAGCATAAATGCCATGTTCCTCCATCTCTATTCCATTCTAATGTCTTAGGAACATAATTGGTACAATTTAATGCTATGTTTTCTGAAATGAATAAGCAGTGTATCTTTTCTCTTATGCCAGTGTCGAATGCTCTTACTTTTAACAACTACAACATGCAGATCCCCAACATGCAGAGATGAGTAAGAGCTATGTCACATGTAAACCAATTTCTTAGTAACAGTTAAAGCGAATGAGAGAGGGGTTAGGGAATTTTCTGATCAAGTTTCCTGTTTCTTTGTGTATTCTATTAAAAACCAAAACAACAAACAAACAAAAAACACATCAACAAAAGAAGACCCCAAAACAACAACAAAAAAAAAACACCATGAGGGAAAACTGATGAGGAAAGTCAAGGACAGAGTCAAAATAAATAATATGAAAGGATGACATCCAAACCCAAGAATATACATTTATCTTAACCTCATGGCAAGAGAATGCAAAAAGCAAACAAATGAAGGATATGCCATATGAAATCTGGAGACTGTTTCTCTGATTCCATTAATTTTTTTCTGTATTGTTATTTTTATTACAATAGGAGTATTTTAAGTATGCAGGGCTGTATTATGCCACTTTAATATTTTTATTTTTTGTAGCAGTATTTATTCCCCTTTTTCCTATGAAAATCCTACACCTCACAAACAACTAGTCTGAAGAATACAACAAACTGTTTGCCTTGAATATGTGGGATTATGAAACAGAGAACAGCTCCACAGAGGTGATGCTCCACATGAGCATCACACAAGGATCAACTGTGTAAACCCAATGAAGAGTGACTGAGACATGATAGTTTTGAGGGAATATAGAGAAAATTGTTGAAAGCAGCTGTATTTAACTTGGTTTACCTGACATCAGAATACAGCACACTGCTGGTTCAGTACATTTCCTCCCAGCTGTCTCCTGTTGTGTTCTGCCTTAAACTCATTTCTTTCGTATTTTGGTGCATGCCGCTTCTGTAGTGTGGTGTTATGGTTTTGTGTAAATGCTTAGTTTCAAATAGCTGCTTTCCTTTGATCATTCATACTCAAATACATTTTTGCTTGCCTAAACGTTACAACTGTCACACCACCAAGTACATGCTGTGATCCTGTGCAGTGCCCCCACTCCAGGTCAAGAGCAAATATATGCAATCAGATTTTTTTTAATACCTCTGTGACACACATTTTGTCAACAAGTTTGCTTTTCCTCCTTTTTTTTGCAAAAGCAGCACTTTAAAACGAAGTTTATTCAAAATGTCAGCTAAAATAATCAAAAATCTGTGACTGAGGCGTTAGGGTAGGGAACACTGAGATTATTGTATGTGTCAGTGAGTCTGAGAGCTAACTGAGCTTCTGGAGGGTTTGTTTTAAAGTTTTAGCAAAGGAAGGCGTAAGTAAAGACTTCTTGCAAACTTTCAGGAACTCAGTGCATTTCTTACCTCCTCTAAGAGATGTTGTTTTATTAATAAGTATGGCATTCAGTTCTATTTTCCTGTAAGATACTTCCACTGTGTGCAGTGTTTCCCTCCACAGTCTCACTAATGATATTTACCTTTTGCAGTGTTCAGGAACTGACAGAAAATGTCATCTTCTACCCCACAGGATTTTTGTCAATTGCAGTGAAATGTGCTTAAGTGGTTTGGCATGGGGAGAAAAGGAAGAAAAAAGATTTGTGTTCTCACAAAACACGTACTGAAAGGGGCAACTTCAGTCTTAGAATGGGAAGTGAATACATTTTGGGGTTTTGTTTGGTTTTCTTTAACTTTCTGGAGGGAACTTTTTAGTTTTGTCAAATATCATGGATAACTTCTGTGTATGCAGGAAAATGGTTCTTTTTCTCTATTTCCTGTTAAATATATTGTTATAGAATCATTTATGTTGGAAAAGACCTTTAGGGTTGAGTCCAACCAGTTTCCTCACAGCCTTTACCAAGGTATTAGTATTCCATAATCTCCAGGGCTTTGTCTTCATTGACTGCTTCACTATATATTTCTGCTGTCAAATTTGTATTCTTTTGTACTTGGTTTGGTGTTTGGTCTGTCTATTTTTTAAATTTTTTTTTTCCTTGAATATGTCTGATTTCAGAATATGGAACACATCTTTGACAATCGTTTTCTGTTGTGTCTGAAGAGAACTCGGTGATTCCTTCAGTATATTCTTTAGTTGCTCCTAGAAGTTGATTATATCATTTGCTGTAGGTTCAAGCTAGAGTGTGGCAAATATACTGTCTTAAGGTATTGCCATTTTGTCCCAGTTTGAGTGAGAACAGAACTGATTCTGTTCAATGATTTTTTATTTTTCAGTTCAGTCTCTTCTAACTGCACTTTCTGAAGTCAATGGCATATTTTTGTAGACAGTGACAGTGACTTCTAGCAGTGATAATACCCCATGGTCAGAGTTACTACCAAGGATTGGTGTTCAGACCAAGGCCACTGCTGGATCTTGTGTACCACAGTGAGGCATGCAGAAAGTAAAAGGCCACATCTTCAGGGAAGAGTGAACAGGACACATGACCCTAAACTGATCAAGAAGATATTCCATTCCATATATATCGTATTCAGTATAAAGCTGAGGGATCATGAGGGTCAAGATCTCTTCTTCAATGGCTGGTGTACAAGGAAGACTCTGTCCATTCTGCCTTGGATCCTAATCCATGTGTTCATGAATTCAGTTCCAGAATCCAGCTCCTGAATCTGGTTCCTGTCTTTCACTGAGTCCAGTCTGGGTTTCCATGTCAACCTTGTGCAGAGGCCATGCTAATCTTCTCAGTACTGTTCCATTTTTACTGTATGTGCTGCCAAAGTGAGCACAACCTCAAACCTAAACCTTGACACATTTGAATTAGATTCTTCCTCTCTAAACCACATATGTAAAACAGAATAACCCAATGCTCTCCTTTCCTATTGCTGTAATCAATGTTATGTTCTCTAGGCAAAAACTAAAGTGACATCAAAAAGTAACTCTAGCATTGAATAATTTTTACATCCTTCGGCTAATAGCAGAAGCCCAAGGAAACATGCACGATCAGAACAAGTACATAATGATACTGTCTGATATTACTCTCCCAATTTCCAGTGGTTTGTAGCTCAACTATTGTTGAATGAAAGGTAGTTTCTTTCTAAGAGACTGTGCTTAATCTGTTTGTCCAGTTGTTTTTTGAACCACTGTAGGCTTCTAGCCTTAATAATATCCTTTGATTGTGGCTTCAATCAACAGTTAGTCTACACTTAGACTCACGTGTATGTGAAATCACATGACTAAATTTCTTTCAGGGCAGCATATCTATCTGTCAGTGAAACTCGACAGTTATACTTTTTTTTTCTCATTTACTGTAAGTGTACATAATGAATACATTCTTCATCTTAGTTCTTGCATGCTTAACTTTGATACAGGTTTTTATCAAGAAGGCTTTTGAGGTCCTTGGTGAACTCTGAAGAGACAAACTAGGGAGGGGAGCAGCTGACTGAGAAACAGTTTGGGGATTTATGTTTTTTATTATTATTTAAAGGTGCTCAAATCAGTATAGTCCCATTCTGCTGTGAAAGAAAGGCAGATTCTATATACCTTATGGTTTCTGTAGGACTGATTGTTTTTATCTGACCATATGGTTGCAAAGCTTTTGACTAGGTGGTTATTTTTCCTTCACTATACACTTCTAACAAGGCATATTTTGAAATGCTTATTTCATTGCCAGTCATGCTCCTCTCTGTGCTTTGCAGAACAAGTACAGATGAGAAAGACCTTACATGATTCTTAAGTCTTCCCTTTTGATCCTAAAATAGATGATATTAGTAAGACTAAAAGACTGACAGTGCAGGAAGAATTTTCATCCTCCTTTGGTTAATATGCACTTCATACACACTGCTGATTTTCCTGATATACTGTTTCTATAGCTTAGAGGATTTTTTTAGTGTGTTCCAAGGTTTTCAGTAGTGATATGTTTTTCTCTGAGGTTTTCTATCTGTAGAAAAGCAGCCATCCAATAATAAAGCAGCAGTATTTTTTGCCTTTGTGAAATAGGATTGCTGTAGTATAAAAGGGAAGCAAAAGATTAATCAGGTCCTGAAAGCTGGGGGAAGTGGTCTATTTCAGGTTGCATTGGGTAGATAGTAATTCTGATCTATTTATTATTACAGAGAAGGACCATATTTTTACTAGGAACAGCCAGAAAAAAGCATAACACATGAACAGTGAGCTTTGGCTCACAATGCCAACAAGAAGCTACAGTTCTGAGTCAAAAGCAAAGCAAGGAAGCCTATATGCTGGTGCCCAAAAGACATAGACATCAAAGCTAGGCTTCTGGAATGCTTCCTGAGAGTGATTAATATTTTTATAGTGGGTAGTTGTTGTAAACTAGTACAAGTAGATAAAGCGTTATTTACTTGCATTGTGTTTTATTCTGAGGCACTCTTGAAATAATGGTTCAAAATAGTGGAGGAAAAATGTCTGAAGCGTGTGTTTCATTTTGTGTAACAACATAAGCACTTCGCTACGTAAATATAGTTGAAAGTACTTATGTTTTTTAGAGAATTAGTAATATTCCATAAGATAGAGACCTAGGTCTCACTCCTTCTTACAGTACAGCAAAACAGGGATGTATCATTCTGGGCCCTGAAAGTAATACAGTCATAGCAGTGCATTTTTAAATTTAAATTTATACTGCATTTCAAGGGCACAGTCATGTAACAGTACTTTTGGGATTCTCTTGATCGTGCTGTTACGGGAGTATGGTTATATTCATGACTTCAGCTGATAAAACTATAATCATTTGCCTCAAACTCTTGTTCATGTGGTTAAGATTTTCCTAGATGATGAAAATCTCTCAAGTATGGACTGTCTTATTACCTTTCAACTGGTTTGATGGCATTACTTGCTGCAGAACTCTGGCTTCTGTAAATCTCATGTTAAACTAGAGAAGGTGGCATTGATATAAGCATTTCAGAATCAGTGGCAACAAGTAAGTTTGTGCTTGGTAGATAACAGTGTACTCAGGGTTACTGTATTTATACCTCTCATGAGAAGGGTCTCTGAGCTGGGGTCAAAGACATTTTACAGCAAAAGAGATCGCTGAAACAATAATTTTTGAAGGATTTGCATTGTTACACTTCTACACAGCTTGTTCTACTTTGCTAGTATGTAAAAACTGCACACTAAACTTTTAACAAAAATCCCATGTAGAATGTCTAAATTAGTAAACAGGAGTTGTAAATTAATTCTATTCACTTTCCTTTTCATGTCAGCTCTGGAATTGTCTTTAATTCTGTTCTGCTCATAGAGTGCCATCTTATTGGAAAATTGCTAGAAACAAACTCAAATGTAGTTGATTATACCATAAAGGTGTAATCTTTGGTAAAGTGGAGATGCACTCCGGGTATGGAATTCCAACAGTTTTCTCCAGGAATGTCTCTGAAATCCATTCTGGACTCCCTTGTCACATCAACAGAAAGAAACAAAATACTATGACTATGCTAAACTTGAATCTGAAGGTTTAGATATGGACTATACAGACTGCATGCTTTGACATGGTTCAATCTTAGACTCTTTTTTTTGTCTTGGAGCCAAATGAAAGCAGAGGAGAAAAACTGCAGAGCTGCATGTATGCGAAATATTTGTTTTAATACTTGAACTCAAAATTAGATGACCCCAACCGTTTGCTTTCTTTTTATTTTAAGGCCAGAAGACTGGTTTTGTAATGTATTTGAATGCATTTTAGAATACTTTCCTTCTCCTGCTTCTGTATCTATGTAGAGAAGATGAAGATAGTATATTCTTTAATATTTCTTTTGCCTTCAGGTTTGATTTTTTCTTTTTTTTTCTTAATATTTATTAGATGGTATGGATGTTAAATGAGATGTGAGCAAAAGTCATCAAGGAGGTATTTGTATTTTAAGATAAGCTATGATTATGACTTTATCACCCAAGACATTGCATTTGCAGATGTGAAAGCATAGGATGATATGCATATTTTTAAACCTACCTTTGATTTTGAGCTTGTTTTGGGTTGTAATGTAAATTGTTGCACATTCTACTCTCATGTGTTATATCTCTACACTGAAGAAGGTAGAAGCACTCAGATCTAGTATGTATTCCTTAGGTACAGCCTGGTGGATTAATGGATGTGTATCAAAGAACTGAATGAAATTATGTGGTGTGCTGTAAAAATAATAGAATGTTGCATGGCTGAGATTTGAGTTTTGGGGAAGAAAAAAAAAATAATAAAAAAATCACAGATAGCAATATAAACATATAATTGGTGGGTAAAAGCCAAGAAAACTTCTGATCTGGGTTATGTCTTGCTCTGTACAGAGCAGAAAGGAAAAATCTCCATTATTACTTCTAAAGTTTAGGAAACATGAGATGCAGGTAGAAGACAGTCTGGAAAACCTTACCTTAAATCAGCAACAAGATTGGTTGAGCCAAAAAATATTGATTTAGACTTTGACGAAATTATGAAAAAACCCAGATTGTCCCACTTGGCACACTGAATGAATTTGATTGATTTCAGTTCACAATTGTTCCACACTTTGAGTAAGAATGAATAGAATTTGCACTTAATGATATGAATATCGATTTCCTAGGAAAAAAGTGTTCATAAAATGAATTTATATAGAAGCCAGCCATCACCACGGGGAATAAAGATAAAAGGTTGCACATTTGGGGAGTGTGGTGAGACTAGCTACTGTTAGAAATTTCCTGGTGGAATAAACTTGTTTCCTAATTAGAGTCCTTTCCTACATTGCTATCTTGAAAATTTGAGTACTATAGTCTGTGCAATATCACTTTGTCATTAAAGTTTTGTTAATTATTATGGGAGGTAAAAGTTGTATATTTGTAAGCACTGTGCACTCTTATTGCATATTTTTTCTTACAGTTTTGCACTTAATGGGTGTAATCATATTTCATCTTTTTGTACTAATTATTAGGTTATGTAAAAAGATACAAGATTTTTTCAAAGCTGTATATGTTCATAAAAATATATTTTACTCTTCTATTGTTATATCGCATTGGATAAGTTAATGATATTGCTAACTTACAAGATACATTCTGACAATTTTTTATAAATTAGGTGTTTTTACTGAAAAATATAAAATTACTGAAATCCATTTTTCCTCTAAGACCTTGAACATTTTCTTCTTTTGCAAATTATCCTTTTTATTTTTTTAAGGATAAAATTACTTTGTGTTTATATTGAAACTTTAAAATTTAAGCTTTCTGGAAACCCTCAAAACATTTTTTTTTTTATGAAGTAGTGATTTATTGGGATTTTTAGTCTGGTTAGTTGTCCTCATTACAATGGGGAAAGCATCTAAAATTAACAACCTTCCATTTTTCTGTTGAATGGGAAATCCATTTCTTAATTATCAAAAGGGTCTAGCTGACTTTCGGCACAATTTTTAACCCTTGCTGCCTCTTCGATGCTCAGATTTCTAAAGCTAGTAGGCTAACCAGTTACAGGAAGATTAGATTTAATAAAGATACTATTAATTTTCTTTACTGAATCTATAAAAATGAAATTGGCACTTGTCAATACATTATCTGGCCTTGAAATTATTTGTACCTTCAGTAAAACAGCATATTAAAGAGTAGCTCTTTATGAATAAACTTAAATAGCCTCTTTAATATGTAGATAAACTTTTAAAAAATCATATTTGCAGACAACTCCTTTTTATGAATGGTGTTGTATTTTATGCTATATATTAAAAGCTCGTTGACCTTACATACTATTATTGTGTTAAATACTTATTTTCCATCCTTGCCACTGGCAGTAGCGATGTGCTATGTGGTAGTTTTCATTGTGAAACAGTGCAGTGAAACATGAAAGACTGCTCTTTCCTCCTGTACCATGCCACCTATTTGTCCTGTAACACTGTGCAAAGAACATTAAAGAGCACAAACCGTCAGTAAGATGAGGCCTACAGTGGAAGGCCTCAGATAAATAAATTAATTTTCATGAAATTATAGAGCACCAGTCTAGGGCAATCCAAGGAACTGAAAGGACAACATGAAAGATTTCTTCTTTGTATATTAATATTTACTTAAAATGAATTTGTGACACTTCTGCCATCACCAAGTTTATTTATTTAAGGTATTTCTCAAGGTATTTGTTTAACTGTTGAACATAACATCTTGGAAATTAAATGTGTCTTTGTAAGACAATGTGGACCTGAGCCAGGCTGTTTAAAATTTAGGTTACATAAACAAGAGGAAATTAAACATTAAAACGTTGCAGGCACTGGAACTTGATTGTCATGTTGATAAATTGCTGAAATAGTTTTGCCTCTGTTTTGACCCACAGGCTTACAGATGGTTCTTGGGTGCTGTTTGGGAGTGTGCAGGGTCAGAGGCTGCTCCAAAAAACATTTTGGACATAGTCACCTCATCTTAAAGCATAAGAAAGTTTAAAGGTAAATAAAAAAAACAAAACCAAACCAAAACAGAACAACAAAACAAAACACTTTTAATGCTCAGATAGCTTCCCAAGGATCCTCTGAAGCAGATAAAATAGATCAGTGTTTACGTAGCTTTGCAATCTGTGGCATGTGTACAAGAGAAAAGAAAGGAAGGAAATGTATATAAAGCTTCTTGTTTTCATACAGTATGTTGCAGGGAATTTAATTTCTATCATAATTAGTTGAATGATATTTCATTTTTATCAGAAAATGCATTTCTTTCTGTCAGGCTTGTCTGGTGTAAATCAGCTCTGTTAAAAATCCGTTCTTTAAGAACAAATTGTAATGACTACATTTTGTTCTGGATTACAACCTGATTCCATTGTGGCAAAAATGGGAGGAGATAGCGTAAAATGATAGATGTGCTGCTCTAGGGGTAGACAGAATATGGGGGCTTCACATCAAATTCCCTCTCTTGACAAATGTACAAAAAGCTTACTTCTGTGTGTCTGGGTGTGGATGAAGAATGTCGAGCCTAAAGAAAACTGGAGCTGGAGAGTGAGCATTTTGTAGTTTATGACTTTTTCAGAATCAACAGAGTTTATGGTAGATTTTTAGACAAGACAAATATTTCCCTATTTTCTGTTGATGGTATAAATTCTCCTACAGTAAGGTGAGCTTACAAATATTTCGAAGGGAAGCTAGTGTAGATACTTTATTGTTGCCATCAGCCTGTACACTATTCTGTTTAAGCCTGGTTTTTGCTGCTTCTTCCTTTGTCTTTCTGTCTGCCTACTGCAGAAAACCAAACTCCGTCTCTCACAAACCTCTCTGTGTTCCGTGATGATACTTTTCCAGCTCATTTCATCTGCTTTTGAATGCTGTTCTTCTACCCTCACTTCCTTCTCTTGTTCCTTAAGTACTGTCATACGAAGTAGCAGTGGGTGCTGTAGCTAGCTTCAAAATACACCTAGTCTAATGAGCAATGCATTTTATGACCATCTAACTAAAAGGTCAGGAGAAGAGAAAATGTTGAACTTTGATCACATTCCCGGGCCACATGAAATTAAGCCTTTTCTACCCATTATGAAATATGTTGCAAGCAGCTTGTGCCCTCCTGCTGTCTCCTGCCAAAAGTGATTGAAATGAACCACATACCCAAATTTATGGGGTGAGAGTAGGGAGTGGACAGACAGAAATAGTCCCATGAACAGTCTAAAGCAGATGGAGTCTGAAAGCTAAGGAATGGTGCTTAATTTCAATAGGAAATGTCTAAATGCCCAATGGTCATTTTTATGTTCCTAGGATAGAACATTGCTTAGAGTTAATACTGTCAAAGTGGATCTTATCCCTGGCCTGGAGCTACAAGTGTTTTTTAAATTTATGACTCCTCTCTTCTTGTCTCTTCTTTCTCCTTTACTTTTTCTTACTCATAAAATCAACTTTAACTTTCACATGGGTTAACTTATCAAATTTCATTAGCTATCTACATCTTAATCTAAAATATATACTTTTCTTAACAAAAAAAACCCATCCAACCCAAAAAAACAAAACAAAAAAAGCGTTTATTAAGACCTCAAAGCTGCAGATAGAACATGATAAGCTGCATTTTATGGTTCAGCCAGTCCACGGTAGACTCAGCAGGGTCATGAGATTTGATAAGAGTGTGATTCAGGTTCCTTGAAACTCTGGTTTCCCCTGGGCAGAGGTCTGTTTTAAACCACATTTGTTCACTTTGCTGTATCTGCTACTGTCCTTGGTTCAGCTAGCATAGGGTGTTAGTTTTCAGTGATCAAAGTTTTGTTGCTCCATGCACAAAACACAGACTTTCCAAATTTATCTGAGCGAACATATTATGTTTTCTTTTTTTTTTTTTAATTCTTAGGCATGCCAACTACTATGTATATAAAAATAGGGAAATGTTATCCTAAATACATTTTAATAACTAGGATTAAATAGTTCACTGTTCATTTTGGAAGAAAAGACATTAAGGATTCCTGAAATATATATTTAAAAAAAAAAAAGGCTAAAAATTACTGTGATGCCTTTTCATAACATTTAATAATCTTTCTCAAAAAGTTTAGCTGTAATTGCATTTTTATCATCTGCTTATGTTTTATTGCTTTTTTAATGCATCATCATTCACAATAATGTCTATCACTTCAATTAAATGTTTCCAAGGTCTATTATAATAATAGATTCTTGCTCATTTTCTGCTGTGTTTCCAAGGTAGAACATTTTTGTGTAGAATTTTGAAACTTAATTTCGGATTTTGCACATCTGTTCCCAGATGCATTCTATGTGTTTTTTCATCCATCAAAGCTTCCATTGTTCTTTAATCAGTCATTGCTGCCTTTCTGCATCTTGAGTATTTATATAAATTACAGAAAACATTCATGCAAGTGAGTGTTTCCTAAGAAACTCCACCATAGTGTCCGGATCTCTGGTCAAAATTTGTCACAGTGTAGCTGTATTTCAGTCACAGCTGCCTGGATGCGATTTTATGTTTCCTGATATTTGAGTCCAAGTCTATAACCTGTAACTGCTGAAGTCTGCAATTGCCATGCTACCCCCAGGGCACTGTGGTACTGTACTCATGAGTCCAATGGGTTTTGAAACACTTCCTACATAAACTTTTCAAAGCCAACATAGATCCACTTTGGCCGAGGTAGTGTGCAAATTTCAGCAATGTTCATGTATAGGTATAATTATTTGTATTGCTACAGTGGCCCCTTTCTTAAACATGAAAAAAAAAAATCTTACCTTTTAGCTCTTTAAATTCTTCATGAGCCCTTTCCCAGGCAACAGACTAGATATAAAAATTCAGTGATACTGTTGAGGTAGTAAGAGTCAGATGGAATAATAGAGAGGATTATCTCCACTGTGGGGAAAGATGCTAAAGTTATTGTAGTGCTTGGTTAGTCTGTAACATGTCCACACCAATAAAGCTGAAATCTGGCTCTATTTCAATATTTATGGGGACATCAGAAGAATTACAGGTCATGTAATTTGTAAACTCTTGTATTTATGTTTTCCCATAGCAGTAGCTTTACTTACCTGCTGTAAAAATTAAACTCATGTCACAGAGTTGAACACCAGGCATGCCTTTCCCATGACAAATTCAGGTTCTGCCAACTTCCTGAAGCCCCAAGGTTATTGAGTTATATCCATATGCTCACTTCCTCACTCTGGTGTGATGAGATAAAGTTAAACTACTTGGCTAACTTCGAGTTATTTTTTTTATTATTATTATTAAGTTTAAAGAAGATAATTAATTTAAAATTACTACTGACACTACATTTAGTTAAAATCTGATTTATTTTCATTGGACACAATAACCTTTCAGAATTCCTGAGGAAAAACTGGTGACGTGTCTTTTAATATGTGAATCAACTAAGCATGCTAAAAAGCCCTCATGTTTTATTTAAATATATAATGAAGGGCAGAAAAGTGTCTATGTAGTCTCAAGCACGGCATAGCTAATTCAGAAGGCTTGCTGAGCCTTCTGCACTAGCATAATATCATTAATTTGCTGACATGACTTTCATGTTGCAATTTATAATTCTGTGAATTTGGGGTTTGTCTCATAAATCGGTAATAAAATATGACCTCTTTCACCTGTTTAATTTGACTAATTTTGTGGTAATTAGTGGCAATGTCATTTCTGACAGTCCTGAGGATTCTTACATATATTAAAAAATTACCTTGCTCTATGATTATGCAGACTCGCGGAAAAAGGCTGTGGTCACAGGTCAGTACAACATAGACATTTATCCTGATATATGCAGCTCTCTGAGTCTTTCTCTTTTCTTCTTGAAATGAAAGCCCAGGATACAGTAATCCCTGTATTAATTTTTCTAGTGCCACAAAATGAGCATTGATATCTCTCTTCTGGTCCTTAATTGGTGGTGGCTGCTCTCTTTTCTTTCTTTTCTTTCCAAAGCTTTAAAACAGCAGCTGATTCAATGGGAGGCACAAGTTTCACTACTGTGTCTGTGAAGTCAAAATGAAAGAAAAAGGGAAAAAAAGAGAAAAAAGAAAAGTAGTACAGAAATATTAGTGGTTGTGAAATAATCTTAGCCTCTCTCGCATGAATACTGAGCTGATTTTCTATCTGCAGCAGTGTGTCTGTGCTGGAAGTAGTGGGAAATAATAATGACTGCTACTTCTTGTAATTGCTGAAGTGATCATTACTGTGTCTCTGATATCTGCTTTCTGGAAATCAGCGACCAAATCTGAGTAAATACTAAGAAATTTAAATGTCCATTCAAACACATGCATCATTCAGAGGGACAGTTTTGGAAAGAAAATAGCTTGAGGCTGATTTAGATGATTATTCTTTGCTTGTTGTAGCCCCAGGCCAGGAATATAGTGCAAATCACAGAGAAAAGGCAGAGCCCTATGCTCTAGTATTGACAGGAGGCCACAAGCCAAAATTCAGAACAAGCTTATACTTCTTATTCCAACAGGAGTATCTGCACAGGTTGATTTTAATCCCTCTTTGGATTTCTTTCAGCTTTAGGTTTTTTTTCATTTCAGCATTTTACATTTTCAGTAATGTTTGTGGTACCAGAGCACTGGTTTTATAAGCTTACTTAGGTCCAGAGCTTCCTTTCTAGAAGAAATTTCATCTTCTGGTTAAACTGGTCCAATAGTCACACACCAGTAACCTACCTACCTACTTCCATTTTGAAATTTAAGCAGTTTTGGTTTATTTTATTTTTAAATTCTAGACTGTAACTGCAATATAAGCTCCTATTAACCTTTCCTACTAGCCTTCCCAAATGCAAGATTGTTGCATCTCCAGTTTCAGGACTGTTGCTAACCTTTGAGTTGTTTATTTATGGAAAGTAATGTCCACCTTTTGTACCAATTTCCTTTCATTCTACACCTACACCTTTGCAGAGAACGATGTTGTTTACATTTTTGTAATAGTTTCATGATTGATTTCCAATTCTTCATTAATGGAAATTTAAAACCCACTAAGACATTAGCTCCAAACATACTATTGGAGTTGCAGGTACTTGTTGATTATCATCTTTGTGTTCACATCCACTGCTTACAAATGCACAGTGTTGAGATTACTATCTTTATTTTCTTTTAGAGTTTTAACCTTTGTGGAAATTTGCTTGCTCCAGTGTCTTCCTCAGCTTATTTTTAATTCTGGGAATCAGTCAGGCTGATTGGTGAACTCTTCATCGGTGAATTACCAACTAGTGCTGTCTCTAGGAAAAATACTTCTCTGACAGGCTGCTTTTCTCTTTGCTAGTTTGGAAAAATGATCTAATTCAGGGAACAGTGCTCAAGAACACAGACTATATGCAGGCTATAACCGCTGCATCCCTTTAATGAATACTCCAAGAAGGGCTGAGTTACACATTTAAGGGAAAAGAGTATATTTACAGCTGTACCACAGTTTGAATTAGCTTCTGGAATGAAGGCAAAATATCATTTAAAAAATAGAATGGAAAATAATAATTTTCCCTTGCCTGATATTACATTAATGTGCAGCTGGTGTTCTGAAACCTTTTGTGAATAAATAAAGCTGCTTTTTATCCTTCTGGAAGAGGATCAGCTGATCATCTGAAGGTCTTTTTGTCACAACAGGATTCTAAAATCGTCAAGTTAAAGGCAGGTCATTCTAGATTCAGAATGGAGCAGAAGAAAGAGAGGCCTTTCTAAAAAAAAAAAAAAACCAAAAATCTCTTCCAGTAGGACCTCGCTACGTATTTGAGTGTAGGACAGCTTTTTCTCTAGAGAACTGTCTACGTGAACGTAGAAAAAAAAAAAAATTTAAATGACTTTAAAATTCCAGTTTTGCCAAAAATGTTTGATTTGATTCTTATTCTTTGTTTTGAAGAATTCTGCAATAATCCCATTTACAATGGAATGCAATACGTTGTTGGGAAAGGCCCTTAGTATATTAGTGAAGACAGAACTGACTTTACAATGTTGGTCTCCGAATTTAAGCAACAGATAAGGGACTAGCTATGTTTGCTTTCATTAATTGTTGCTTTGCTTTGTTTTCTTTACCTTTTTAGCAGGACTAGGTTGTAGTTTTACATTCATTCTTGATAGATCTTCCCTCTGGGAACTGTGCAACTATGCTAAGAATGTTAGTTTTAAGTAATATATTTCACAGACAGTACATTGATTAAGACAAACTTTAATTAAGATAAATGGTGTCTGCTTAGTCATCTGTTTGGCATGGTAAGACTTTTATCTTCAGGCTACTGCTGGAAGTAATGAAAATTTTTCATTTTCATAGTGAAAGCACAAATTAGATTTTTGCAGGATTGTTGCCCACCTGTCCTGAAAAGTGTACACCTGTTAGAAAGCAATAGTAAGCAATTTCATTATACAGACTTTTCTCTATAATGAAGTCATATTATCTTCCCAGTTATCCTATAAGAATGCAAGTCAGCAGTATCTGTTCTGGGAATAATAGTATTTCATCAAGGCTAGGCTTAATTGCTACTGATGCAAATTCATAGAACAGTTGGGCAGTGGTGTTCTTTGATTTCTTTGGGAAGATGATCCGTTCGGAAACCAAGATAAATTGATCAGTGGAGAAAACCTCAGAATGTATACATTATGTAGGTTTGACATTTCATCTTTGTTAGCAGTATTGAGCACATCAGCTTGAATAATAATCCACAAAGATACCATTTTGTCTGTACTTCCAGAGGTAGGTTTGGATTTTGTGCAGTGAGAAACACTGGAAAATATCCCGTTCCTTAATGTGAGGAGTGTAATCCTGGGAGTAATTTAAAATAGCATGGTGTTACTGGCTTTTAAACCAAACCGTTCTCAAGATTCTATTTAAAGAAATAAAGATGATCGTTATGACCCAAAACTGCCATACCAGAGTTACACAGGCATTAATTTTTTTATCCAAGATGTGAGCTCTTGGAGCTTCCAGGATTACAGGGAAAGTCCTGTCCTTTTTCTGGTCGCTGGGTTGTTCACCTGGGTTCCATCTTTCCACCTGCTCAATACCTTGGACTTTTTCTAGGATACGCGCATGAAACATCTGAGTCATGGAAAAAAAAAATGCAACTTCCTAGTAGACAAAGTAATATGAAGAGGCCAGTTATCTATCTTTTTTTTTACCTTTATGAGAATGGTGTTTGTGTTACTTGTGTTTTTTGGCTCATGCCATGACTTTGTTCTTATCCGTAGAGATGTCAGAATTTATATTGGAATATGCCTAGATAAATGAATTTATTTATTTTCCCCCTACTTCTTAACAATGCTATCCTGACAAAAGAGGTTAATTTCTTGTCTTGTGGGCAATTATGTTTCAAATGTAAGAATAGACAAACCACTTAATGTGTGTACAAAACCCAGTTGTATTCAGGTTCTTTAGGATCTCACACTCTTCAGTATCACGTGTTCATAAGCCAGTAAAAGTGACAAGAAACCTGTAAAGCACAGATCCAGTCTAATCTTGGGCATGATTTACTCTAGTATCTTTGTTCAAAAGTAGATTAGGAAATCTCTTAACTTGTGTATATATGCTTCTTTAGTCTGAAAACCAAAGCAGACTATCCAATGTGGAAAATAAGCTCCTACTTCAGAAAGACATTTTCTGTTACAATTACACACCCAATTGCATTTTTCACTATGCTTGCATAATCTGCATCGTTCAGTGAAACACACTTCCAGTTTTTGCAAGTGTAAACCCTTGTTCCTATAGTCATAGTATTAATTTTTAATGTTTTCCTGATATGAGTAGTCATACAAACAAGTTATTAGGAGTAAATAAACAATATAAAGAAACCAAATAGCTTTCAGGGATGTATAAATATTTATTGGCCTTAGTTTATAGTAAATGACAAAGAGCATCTCTTTAGAATTTTGTAGGTCCTGGCATATTTTAGTGGAAGACAGGAACATTATCTACAGTTCTATGCAGTGTAAGACAGGGATGGGTAACAGTACAGTATCCACTTAGTTGTTATATGATTTCTAGGCTCCTATTTATTTCATAAGCAATACAATGTAACTAAGGCAGAAAAATTTGGGAAGGTGTAGGGCTGCATCAGACAGAAGCAAAAAGATCTCAAAGGCAAGATAGCCGATACTTTAAAAGATATATATATAAAAGTCTATTTCTGCTTCTTGATTTCTAGTAAATATCTGCAGCCTTCTTGCAAGGGCCTTCTAATCTTTATTCTAGACTAGCATTTGGTATTTGATTGTAGCCTTAAACACAGCCATCACTATTTTAGTGAGGTGAATCTTTATCTCTTCATCTTAAAGCATCTATTTCTAGAAGAGACGTCATTTAGGAAGAAGGTTCAAGACAGATGCGTTTTCTAGTTCTATCAGGCACTTAGAAAACCACACTGAAATAAAATAGTTTCCCAACCCATTTCTCTGGCCCCTGGTATCTGGGCTGTGTTATACAATTTCTGTGGACATAATTTCCAGACAAAACTTGGTGGAAGCCAGTCTTCATAGTGTAAGAAACATCTCCATGGGGCTGGAATATGTGATGCTTCAGTTACAAGTGAGCCATGACTTTATGGAAAAGACTGAGAAAGCAGGCACGATACCCTTTTAACACCTCCATTGACACTGTTTTCATGTCTGGGCATCTGAACTGAGCCCTGGTGTAAGGACATCTGATACAGGTACAGGCCAGTTCCAGAAATCCTGCTGGAACTTCCTATGTGTTAGTCATAGAAGGATGCAACAGTGTGTCCTATCTCTGTCTGGATAGCTAATGTAGGTTTTATACACAGTCACACTGACTTCCTATAGTGTGCTATGGGATTTTGATTTAATATAGTCTACTATCTGGCATTAGTTGAAGCAAATGAGTAAAAGCACGTATTAACTGAAAACGGCTTTGTACTTAAATCTTTCAGCTCGGGAACATAATAATGAAAAATCGTTTTATAAACTTCAAGTAGTCTCATGAGATAATGAAAATTTATTGTTCTTACTAAGCAGAAGAAAGGACTGTACATGTAATACTGAAAAAACAAACTGATTTATTGGCTCGGTTTTCCAAAAACAAAAGAAATTTAATATTATAAGAAAGTTGAAAGTTTAAGGTTTGAAGTGACATCAGCACACTTCTTGTTTTCCAGGACCAGAGCTTGGATTTGGTTATATTTATTTTCTTATTGTTTTACTCTCCCATTTTATTAGTGCTTACCTACCATTTTAAGTGACAGACTGAAGATCACGGCACATTCTTTTGCAAGGAGGCTGAGCAATGTGACTCTAGTTCTCCTTGCTTGCCTGTGTAGTAAAGTACTAAATTAAAAAACCAAGAGACCACAAACAGGTGCAAGAACGAAATATCAGAGGATTCTGAAAGAAAATACTTTTGATAAAAGGCTAAAGCTTTAAAAGTTTTTCACAACTTTAGGACTAACCGAAAGGCAAAAACCCTGAAAATCAATTTTTGTATCAAATTCCACCAGTTTAGGGGATTTGAAAGCTTTTGAAGGAAAGGGAGACAGACTGGCAACAAAATACAAGTGAAAAATGTCATTGAGGGCTACATATTTGTGGAATGATTTCCAATACTTTCAGACGTCCTGTTTGTTTATTGTTTTTTTAATTTGCCAAATTATTTTTATTCTTCAGTCCTCTGGCATACATTTGATTTTCCACACAGTGTTTGGCAATCCAGTTGTTGTGAGCTCTGATTCCTTAATGCTCTGTTCACCTAGGTTGCAGATCAGCATTTCAGTGGCACACAGTATCTGAACTATATAACAGTCAGAGTTTGATGAAGATTTACAACCAAATACCCTGCAATTTGGGTAACAGAGAGGTCTAGACACAGCCATGCCCATAGCAAACCCTCTCTGAGATTCAGATCAATTGTTTTTCAAGATGAAAATATTTTGCCAGGAGTGTGTCCTGTTTCCTCTCCGAAAAGAGGAGCTCACTAGCAGTCGGCTCCTGGTACAGTGAGGAAAATCTCTCCAGTGTTCTGTGCCCTTGGCATTTAAATCTCTCGTGTATATTTGCATTGTCAGCTTTTCCTTTTATGTTGTTCCTGCCCTCTTCTTTTCCCCTTCCATACAGAATTATCTATCTTTAGGACACAACTTTTATCCTGGCTGTGTCAGATTAGGGCATTTAAGCATTTACAGTATTTATCTTTTGATACATGTGTGGGACCATGTCATCTTGTATTTAGCTTACTACTACTAATTTTATTAAAAACTTTGATATTACAATATCTCACAGATTTTAAAACAAATATAATATAGTTCATATATCTTTTTCTTATTTTGCTTCTGTCTTTTCTGGGTAAAG
Organism: Chloroceryle amazona; assembly: GCA_027560015.1. NCBI lineage: Eukaryota > Metazoa > Chordata > Aves > Coraciiformes > Cerylidae > Chloroceryle > Chloroceryle amazona. Next base: position 112,402 of record JANHFX010037679.1, read on the forward strand.
TACATGTATGAGCACTGGCATTTTAATTTTAAAGCACTTGTTTGTTTGGTTTGTTTTGCTTTCTAGTGTTCATGTTGGGCAGAATGGCAAGTAATATTAATGTCATTGTGATATATTTTTACATGGTACACACAGTTTATATGGTTATGATGCTCACAATACTGTAGCATCAGTTGGTAGAGGATTAGTTGCACTATATATATTTTTTTTTAAGTATATCCTTATATTACATAATAAATTGACATGGGCTGAAATTCTTTGTGGCTCAAGTGTAGAGGAAAGCATCAGGATCTTATTGCTGTTATTTTTCACTTTCATAATCCAAATGGCTTTTCAGAGCAAATTCTGAGAGAAATCACCTGTATCTTCACCAGTGTCTCTGCACAGTCAAGCACTGGAAGATACGTCTGGCTAATACTTCTGTCAGCTCTCATGAGCTCTGAGCGGTGATCGTTAAACCAAGGGCTGCTTTCATTGACTTTCACAGTGTAGCAATGTTAATGAGGTTCAGTTATTGGTATAAACAGTCATTTAATTTACAAATGCTGAGACCATGACAGATGAAATGAGAGCTCTCTGTCTGTCTGACTAATGATGTCATTTTGTTGCTGTTGTGATGGAACCTCGTGCAGTCACATCAAAAATAATAGTACTTTTTCTGGCTTTGTCCAACATATTCTTAGAGTAATTTTCACTGTCTGTTCCAAATGTATCTGATTGACTCAATAAATCTGATAGAGCAGCAGATTACATCTGTGGGTGCTTTGCCTCTCTCAACCAATCAGCTAAAATCAACTCAAAAAAAATCTGTCACTGTCACAGCACAGATTTAGTGGAGGAGTTGTGGGTCACAGATTTTTTTCAAATGAGTGAGGAAAGGATGGGAAAAACTAATTAAAGAATACTAGGCTTTGGGGGGGCAGAATATATGTGTTATTACTTCACAGTTTCATGTGTATATTTTTGTTTTTAAATGGCAATTGTTTGTCGCTCCAAGTAACCCACAAAGTTTTGGATTTTTTTGCTTGGATAGGGAGTTTGGGGAAGGGAGGAGGATGAAGGAGGTGACCAAATCATCTGCTTTTAGGATGGCAACAATGTTTTTAGGGTATTAATTGGATGCTTAGCCAGAAGAAAATATGAAAGGAATGCTAGTGAATATACCTAACAAACAACAATAACAAAACCCCCATCTCCCCACACAAACAAAACAAAACAGACCATGGCAGAACCTACAATGAAGGAGGCTACAATTGGCCAGACTGGTGTCAATTCTTTCTTCTAGCATGCTAAATAAGACATCTATGCTGGATGTTTTCAAAGTAGGATGTTTCTTTCTAAATCTATTAATCAGTGACTTTTACAGTTTTGATCTTGAATAGTCACCTTTCAGCTGGATGGCTTTTCTGGCTCAAGTCAAAGGAACTGGAGAAATACATCTGTAAGCAAGAGAACCCAGTGTCTTTTTTATAAGATCAGCAAGAAGACAGTGACTCAATTATATGTGCCTTGGGGTTTGTCTGTCTCTTTGGGCATCATATAAGTTTTCATAGTGGCTTAAATAAAATCAGAACAGTATAGTAGTCCTTTAAGCTCTTCCCCAGTGATAGACCAAATTGCCATAATCGCAGCCTTTGCACCGGATAAGATTATAGATGGTATCCCCTTTGTAAATACCCAGCATGTGGAATTTGGAGCAAGTGTAGGTCAGATCTGTGTAAAGAACAAACTGTTTTCATATTACTGGTAGAAGTCAGATTCCCATTCCTTGTCATTCTTTGTAAAACTTCACAAAAGACAACACGGACATTTATTTATTTTTGTAACTGTTGGCTGCGTTGTATCTTTTATTTTTTTTAAGTCCTGAGGAAAGGTGTTGACTTTTTCTACAAATAAGATTTTGCTTTTCTTGGATATCCTAATGTAATTTAGTGAGGACTTGAGTTATGAGAGGTGGGACAGTAGGGACCTGCTTAATGTGTTTGGGATTTTGGGGGGAATGTTACTTCTACAGCCAAATTACTAGTCCCTCTTGTCTTCATATAGGTCTATAGGATAGAAGCAAGGCAGAAATGCAACTGTTATTTGAAACCTGTAATAAAGCATCCAACATTTTAGAAATTGAATCTACTAGCTATTGGATGGGAATGCTGTTGGCTCTGCTCAATAGACACTTGTCCAAGGAGCATCTGCAGACTCACAGATAGAGCTGACTGTCCATGTGAATCCAGTTACAGCAAGGAGGCCACAGCAAGCTAAAGCAGCAGGTGGTGTAAATTTAGAAGAAACACATTCCATACAAGCTAAAACTCCAGAAAATACTTCTCTTCTGACTGTCTTACATGCTTCCTTCTTTTTCTTTATCCTATTTTTCTCTGATCTTTTATGTGAGGACTGAGTGATCTGTTCCTGTATTATTCTTGTTGACCATATAGTTTTTCTCTTACATTTGTATTACATGCTATCTCAAAATCAAAATCTTAGGAAGCTTAGTGAAAAACTAGCCCTCAGAGAAAATTTCAAGTAAGTCTCAATATAATGCTTCTGCAAAACAAGTTTTTCTGTAAACATGGTCTCTTCTCTTGCCACAAAAATTTCTTCCAACAGATAAAAAGAAATCTTTTTTTTCCTTGTCATTTGGTTGAAACATTGTCGCTTAGGTAGTAACTTCTGTAAAACACTCAGCAAGTTATTTAGACTTTCTTTTGAAATATGTGTAGGGGAGGTGGACCATGCAGGGTTTTTGTTTCCTTAACATTTTTGTGGAAACAAGCCCAGACATGATGCTTCCCAGTGCATCAAAACCTACACCTTAAGACATCCTTCAGCTGAAGTACTGTTGATTAATGCAATATCACCATGGAACATTTTGCCCACCTGTGTCCTCCAGCAACATGTCTCACCAAGAATATTAACTGAATTAGAGGATAAATTGATGCCTGCAGCTAATGAGATATTTCAGATAGCTCCCTTGTTTTATGAAGGCTTGGGGTTAACCAAGATAATGATGTCCTGATCCTCGGAGTTGTGCTTGTGTAAACAGCCCTGCTGAGGTAGTTAAACTATTCAGATCAGAGAGGACTGATAAGGTCTTGTTTCTTCTGTATGATGTGCCTAACTTGAGATTTGTCACACTGCAAGAAAAAGTGTACGCAGAGACTAAGTTACCTTTAAGAGAAATGCTTAAATTGAAGGGAAGCAGATGGAAGACATTATGGGAAATGTAGAGTGAGCTTGCAGGTATTGTGCAGGCCAGGTTTAAAAACTATCCTAGAGCCTAAAGCAGTGGCAGCCACTGGGGTTGGGTGGTAGCACTCTGAGTCAGGTCTCAAAGCAGTAAATACAGGTGAAAAGATACTCCTTCAAAAGACCGATAAAGTCTCTTGGTTTTTAATAATTTCTGTTTGCAGGGATTTCAGTGGATATATATCAGAAAACATAAATACAAGTTGGAGCTTCAGTGATTAAAAGGTACAACAACTTGTATGTTACTCTCCATTTGAAATATATAGCTTTACAAGATTGGTATTCCAGGCGAGTCAGCACCCTTTTTTTTTTTTCTCCTTTGGAAATGCACAAGTGAAAATTCATAGCTGTATCACTATACATTCTTCTTCTCACTAATGAAAGGCCCTAGGAAGAGTCTAGTGAACTTGTAATTATAAGCTGGATGTGCAGCTAATCTGTAAAGAACAGAATGTATGTTATTACATGCTGACTTACTATGTCTTGAATTGGTGACTTGTTTTCAAATTAATACATACAGTGCCTCATATTAAAATTGTTTGACCTCTATGGATGTCCTATGAGAAGACCCAATTGAAGCATTGGAGGTTTTGGCTATAAATTTTGAGGAACACGGTAGAATCTCATACTGGTTGCTGTACAATAGAAAGAGCAAGAACGTAAATGATACGATACTATGATAACTTGTAGTAAATATTGATTTTTTTTTTAAATTCTTGCAGATGAATGTATGGCAATGCAAGATCTGAAAATATGACATTACAAAAATTATGACATGGCATTACTTTTCCCTTTCATTAAAGGGACATTTAAGTTTGGAGAAAATAATATCAACAGATAATTCATGCACACTGTTTTCAAGATAAAAAGCATGTAAGTAAAGAACAAGATTTGTAATATAGAAAGCTTTTAACCCTTTTCATTCAACAGCACCCATTTCCTTTCTCGCAGCAGTGGCTATAAACGCGTTTATTTTTTCACTAAATTTAGACTGGCAGCAAACATTTATGTGAATTACTGAATCTGACATCTAATTAACACAGTCTTTACAGGTTTAATGAGTAGTGATAAATTCCTATCCTTACTTTGGCACATTTTAATTAGTTGTAATTATGAGTGGAGTGACCTGAAAAGCTTGTAGTCCCATGAATTCATCATAAATTTGTGTAATTTATACATGTACAGAGTTTTTATGGAATTGAAAAACCAAAGGTTATTTAAACCATTACATCAGTCATATAACATCCTTCTGTAAAACAGGTAAGCAAAACATTGGACATAAATATTTGACTACCTTGCACATGATGCTTCGTAAATTAAAATTGTCTTTTTTTTTTTTGTCTGAAGAAAAAGTAAGCATTCAAATCTACTTCACCTCTTGCTCACAACTTAAACAATGACCGCTGACATTCAGCTGTAGTGGCAGTATAAGTTTCAAGAAGAAAGAGAGTCCTTGTTTAAAATATTAATTTATAAAGATTTTTAGCATTGAAGTTGCTGAAGTGAAATGCAAATGAATTAAAATATAATCGTAATTAAGATGACAACACGATTACAAAGTGTATTCCTTACTAGAGCCATCCAGCAAAAGTAAAAAGGACTCAAACTTTCTGGCAACCAGGACTATTCTTCCTTCACAGGGAGTTTTGTAATCTCTAGAGAGAGATGTGAAAGAACTGTCAATTAGTCTAATACAAATTTTCATTACATAACACAGCATAAGAAAGTAATGGATAGGTTTAACCATTAAAATAAATGTGTATTTCATAAAAACCATAAAAAATGACAACATTTTCTAAAGATCTCAGTCATGAACTGTACTTTGAATAAAAAGATGTCATTTCATAAAATGGGTCTGTGTGTAGTAGTGTTCTCCTGTAAATCTTTCACTTCTTTTATGAGTATTCAGGGCCATTAAAGGAAGGCATATACTGAGTCAGGAGTAAAATCATTTGATGCCCAAACTTGTGAAGTGCTATACCCTTTGGAAACTGATGGGAATCCAAGGCGTATGGCATCCTGCAGCAGTCACGGATCTCCGTGCTGTGAAGCATGATACCCTTTTCCACAAGGAGGTGGGTCTCCCAGTAGTGCCAGATTTTTGGCATTTGTCATCCTACCTCCCCAAGTCTGACAGCTACTGCACTACCATGCAGAATATCTGAAGAAATTAAAGGAGAGAACAAGTGGAGGGTTTTTTTGACAGAATTATGAAAAAGGGAGCAAAAGAAATTTCACTTGTTAATATGAGAAAAACATGAGTAGTCTGTATTAAAGCTGACTAAATACTCATATTCAGAAATCAGAATAATGTCTGAGTATGTCTGTTTCCATGTTTTGGGCTCAAACATTCTTCTTGTGATTGCCAAAGCATTGAACAAATTCCTAGCTTCTGCATTAGCAGCAAACTGGTGTTTCTTTGGTGTCTCTTCGTATTCTCATTTGGGACAACACAGTTTTGCACACCTTCTGGAAAAGAATATATTTTATGGCAAAATTACTAAGATCTTCTGTGAGCCTGTATCTCATACATGCAGTCTACAAATGGTAGGGGTGGAGAGGCAGCAGTAGAAAATACCTTGGCCTTTTCTTCCTAATCTGTATCCTTTCAACTGTTGTTTTTTGTGCTTGAAACTGTTCTGTGATCTAAACTCTAGTCTCAGTCGATCCAGAGATTATAACTGAACTAACCTGAGGTGAAATATGTAAGCACAGAATTCTAAAGATAAGAATAGCCACACTAAAAAGAACAAGGGACTAGAAGCTGAAACAGTACTTGGATTGGAAAACTTAAAAAATTTTAAATGTTACCTTTACCTCAGAGAATCTCTTGAGGATAATATTAAAATAAAGCATAACTGTCAAACTTGGGTCTCAGTTTGCTGTAGCACCTTCTTTTAATGAACTTACTTCTTTATACAGTTCTTTCAATGATTACCAGTCTTGTCTGCCTTCATTTTCACTGTATTTTTTTTATTCCTTTTATGAAAGCTTAGTAAATTGCTCTCAATTACTTTACATAATGACTGATGACAGTCTTCTTTAACAATTCTTTTGGTGGTTTTGTCTGTCTGTTGGGCTACATAAAGAAGTGTAACATTTGTTAATAGACAGTAATTGCAAGTACAAACAATTCACCTTTTTTTTTATTGATGAGAAGGTTGTCTCGGGTCACACGTGTAGCTACAGGTTTGATTCCTAGAGGAAGTTTGTTGTTGCTTTATTAGGCTAGCTTTAAACAGCAAAAAAAGGTAGAGTTTAATTATGTTTCTCTGGCACCCTAGACCAGACCCGATCAGGAGGACATATTCTTTATTACAATCATCCTAAGTTTTCTTCTTTGAACATGTTTTGTGCATTAGAAAATGAACTGAGAATTAATGCTTCACTCCAACAGCACAAGTAACATTTCAGAAGATCTTATTCTGAAAGTAAATTGTTAATAGCAGAGTATTTCTTTGCAGAGCCCATTAGATGGTCTTTAGAAGGCAGGAAAAGCGTGGCCTCATATGTTACCAATTTGCTCTTTTTGGGTCTTGCAAGATTTATTTTTTTTCAGGACCTGGTCCACGTTAGCCATGAATACCATATAATTCCATGGACTGTTTGCTCCCCTGGTAAATTTGATCTGCAGAGTTTGATCTGTAGCCTTTCCTTTCATGTCACTTATTTTGTTTAGTGAAGTAATTATTTTTTTTTCCTTATAAAAAAAAAATCAGTTCTTCAACACCACTGTTTTACAAAATCAACAAATCAGGAAAGACTCCTGTGTGTGGCATTTTGTCACACATTTGAATATAAAGGAATCAGACTTCAATGTGTGAATTTGTTGAGCTGTCTTTATCCCCTGCTAAACTCACCAGGAGAAAAAAAAATTAATAAAAGTAATATGAGAATCAAAGTGAAAATTTTCTAGGCTAAGTGTCTGAGACAAATCCTGGAATTATTATGTTTCCTCAATACTGCTGCTCGTATCTTATCCATTGCTCTTGCTACTTTTACTGTCATCAAGTTGAAAAACAGGAGAAAAATTATAGGGGATACACATCGTTGTCCTTACTAAATCTGCGGAGACTACTTAGGAAAGGTAATGATGGCAGGCATTAACTTGACAGGTATCACTTCCAAACAGTAGAATTTCCTTTCTAGGACATTTCTAGCTCGATGCATTGTGTGAAGGGCCTAGACATGCTGCTTTGGACTGACTATGCCTATGTAGTTACTGTGCAAGTAAATAATTTCCCATTTGTGGTCATGCAAAGGGAAGATGTGGTATGAATGGTGCATAAACTGAATTAAACTGGCATTTGTAATGATGAGCTCAAATTACTTTGCAGCATTACAAAGAAGTTAATGGAGACATCCTTTGTCATATGCGAACTACCCATCCACATGGACTATTTTTCTGGGTTTGACTGGTTTTGAAACAAACCTGTATTGATAAAAGAATCATAGAAATTGGTGAGGTTGGAAAAGTCCTTCAAGACAATGAAGTCTAACCGTTAACCCAGCTCTTTGAAGTCCACCACTAAACCATGTCATTATGCACCAGGTCTACCCAACTTCTAAATACCTCCAGAGATGGTCACTCAACCACTTTTCTGGGCAGCCAGTTCCAGTGCTTGTCAACACTTTCTGCAAATAAATGTTTCCCAACGTCCAATCTAAACCTCCCCTGGCACAATTTAAGCCCATTTCCTCTTGTCTTATTGCTCGTTACGTGGGAAAAGGGACTGACACACAATCACCTCCTTTTGGGTAGTTGTAGAGGGCAATAAGATTTCCATTCAGCCTCCCTTTTTTTCAGGCCAAACATCTGAAGTTCCCTCAGCTGCTCCTCTTAAGACTTGTTCTCTAGACCCTTCACCAGCCTCACTGTTCTTCCTGAGATATGCTCCAGTACCTCAGTGTCCCTCTTGTAGTGAGGGGCCAAAAACTGAACCCGGTATTCAAGGTGTGGCCTCACCCATGTGGAAATCACTTCCCTAGTCATGCTGGCCACGGTGTTTCCGATACAAGCTGTGTTGCTGTTGGCCTTCTTGACCGCCTGGCCACTTTGCTGGCTCATATTCAGCTACTTCTTGACCAACAGCCTCAGGTCCTTTTCTGCCAGACAGCTTTCCAGCCACTCTTAAGCTAGTGTGTAGCATTGGACAGGGCTGTTGTGCCCCAAGTGCACAACTCCATTCTGGGCATTGTTGAACCTCATAACATTGGCCTCAGCTCATCAATCCAGCCTGTCCATATCTCTCTGTAGAGCCTCACTACCTTTCAAGCAGATCAGTGCTCCCACCCAACTTAATGTCATGTGTACATTTAGTGAGGGTGCTCTCCATCTCCTTGTCCAGATCATTGATATAGATATTAAAAAGAACTGCTCCCAGTACTCTGCCCTGTGGAACACCACTTGTGCCCAGCCACCAACTGGATTTAACTCCGTTCATCACCACTCTTTGAGCTCAGCCATTCAGCTAGTTTTTAACCCAGCATAGAGTACACCTGTCCAAGCCCCAAGCAGACAGTTTCTCAAGGAGAATACTGTGGCAAAAGGTGCCAAAGGTTTTACTGAAGTCTAGGTAGACAACATCTACCACCTTTCCCTCATCCACTGTAGACATCCACCTTGTCATAGATAGTAATGAATGAATGAATGAATGAATGAATGAAATAAAGCTTTCCCCTTTAAAAATGGCCAGATTCAGGCAGACCAGTGAAGTCAGTGAAATGGTGAAGAGGATGGCAATACATTTAATATTAGAAAAGAAGCACAGTGAAATGTACTCTAGTGCATATTTATTGCTTATTAAGAAGTTGTACAGGCACTTATTCGTAGAGGTGTTCGTTCAGCTCTTCGGAGTTTGACTGACTTAATCTAAATTTTATTGACAATGAAAATGGAATTTAGAGCGAGTAAAGGATTTAAGTGCTTTCAAGTCTGTTTTAGGCATTAAGTCCAAAATTGTTATTCAAAAGCCCTAAACTTCCTGATGCCATGGCGTGGGGCAATTTTAAAGTATTTAGATGCCATTTTAATTAGTTTAGTGAAAGTAGTTCCAACATTGCTTAAGCCCTAGCAAAATCCAGTAACCAGATGATATGCCACTTAGATTTGCTGTAGGCCTAATTATTACACCTCTTAAACTTTAAGGTCCTTCTCCTCACGAAATACAACCATGTCCCTTCTGTTTCAGGGAATGGTCTGTGATTACATATTTTGTGGAACAAACTATGTGTAGACTGTTTGCCCAGAAAATTGGAAAGCCAATGATCATTTGGAAGAGGAATAGACCTGAGTGCTTTAGCTGCTAGGAGAGAGTAATTCCTTTCCCTTATGCATTTTGTGTTGTCTCATTATTACTAAATTCCCTTTAAGAAGTAATTGACATGTTATTTCTAATAAGAGTTACGGTATACCATACTTAAGGATTTTACCTGGCCCAAGAAGAATTTCTACTCTCTTAACTGCTTCTTTTTAATCTGTTATGATCATGAAAAAGAAGTGGAAATTAGCCCAGTGTAGTGACAACTAGGTTGGCTTTATTTGTGTCAATGCTTAGAATTAGAAGGACATTTCTTAGTCAGGAAATGAAAGTTCTGGTTGGCATGACTTTTCAGAGAACTGTTTTGAGAAATATTTTAGTTCTTAATTTTTTCACATTTTTTCCAAATAAAACAAGCACAATATCACTTCTGCGCTTTATTAAATGAGCTTTGTATTATCATGCAGAAGAACTCTCGCACAGGAATTCTAATCTGATGGTAAACTTTGTTTTGGTTTGTTGGGTTGCTTTTTTAATCAACAAAACCAAAACTCTATACTGATCTGTGTAGAGCTCTATAAAGTGTCTACTGTTAGTTTTTTACATGAAGGATTATTTTTATTCTGATAAATCAGTTCTTGTCTTTGTGACTCTCCTTGACTCTAACAAAAGCTATACTTGTGTGTGTGTATATAGTCATCTGTTACAGAAAATGAGAGGAAAGAAAAGTATTAAGTACTATATGATGGAATATTATATATATATTTTATGTACTGTGAATGGCTCATTTTTTAACAAGAAATTTGAAGACCTTCCTGCTCTATTCCCTCTGCGTTGCAAGAAACAAAACTGAGAGAACAAGGTGTTGGTCTGGAGGATGTGTGTAAAGTCTTTATCTGGGTGTTTTAATAGTATTTTTTGTGCTTTCTTTTCCAATTGTATGTGCCAAAATAGTAATTGAATATACTTTAAAGAGCTATCAAGAACCAAAGTACTGTCACTATATTTAAATGTTTTTCTACAGCTGAGTTTTTTAATCCTTTCTCTCATATATTCAGCAGTCATAGTTACAATAGTCCCAGAGTGAACCAACTCCTACTTTAAGTTCTTTATGATGCTACTGTGGCTGTAATAGCAGGATTAGTTCCAAGACTGACATATTTTATCTAAACTGTGGTCTGTGTAAAAGCTTTTATTTTTTTTTCCCCCTGGCTTCGACTTCCAGGTGGCTTCAAGGTGTATCTTTGGTTAGCATGCATTATTGCCACTGTTAAAAAGACAAAGATATGGCTGGTTTGGGATAGGGACTACACTTAAAAGAAATGGTGGATCTTTTCTGTTTAAATCAAAAAGAATGAAGGAGAAGTCTCTTGGTCACAAGTACCTGAATGTGTTGGGCAGCTGAGTAGCTAACAGTAGTGTAATATGTATTTACTTAGTGAAGCTAAATAAAGTTTCACTCCAAATTAGATTCTAGTGTGCACTTCTGATAAATAAAGGGAGTTGCTGATATGTAAAAACTACAGGGTAAAAATCTTATTACAGGAGTAAAACTCTTCAGAACTAATTTGAGATCGTTTTTCTTTGCTCTACCTTCAAGCAACATTTTGTGTTGAATCTCAATCTATATTTAATTTTCTTTTTCACATTGTCTCTTTTTACTGGCTTTGTGGACCAGCCAATGTCAAGGTCTAGATCTGTGATTAGCACAGTTGTTGCTGTGTTAGCCTTCCTACCTGGTTTTACTGTCATCTTCAGCGATTGTGTCCTCTGTCTCGCTGGCTTTTCTACTAACTGCTCTCACCTCACAGTTTTGCATAGAAAAGAAATAAATACACCTGTATTTCATCATCAGAAGTAATTTGGTGAGACATTTTAGTGTCATGGCAGGTGTAAGGGTGAATTCACTGCGCAGGCACTCTTTCTCTGCTGTAGATAAGTAAATGTCACTCAAGACAAATGAGGAGTAATTTATTGTGATCTGCATTAAGACGGTTGGGATACTTACTATCTGGGTCCAAAATAGCATAATCTAAAGGGAGTCAGGACTAGAGGGACAGCTAAAAGAAGGCTAGAGTAGGTAACAATCTCTACTGAGGAAGAAAACAGGGTAGACTGAGGGGAAGACAGCTAGAGAAATCTTTTTACTGCGGTCAGAACTGGACTCAAATATTATACAATCCTACCTGAGTAGTATAGAAATACTGCTGTAAGGAGATGCATAAACCACCTCTCAGTGACCTACCAGAAATGAGTTTAGAAGAATGACTTATGTATTGTCATCAAACATCTTTGTCCTTTTCTCACATAAAGTACCTAAATACAACCTCAAAAATTAGTCTTGGCCATGTAAGGTTTATTCATAGTGCTGAATGTTGCTTAGTGCGCTGTAAATAGGCTCATCTGAAGAGCACACTGCTATATAAAGTAAGGTGAAAAACACAGGGAGTCTACCATGGCTTCCAGAATTACTAGCGGAAAAGTAATTAACTTACTTACATAGGAAAATCTGATTATTGTGTGCTGAATAATAAGTATTCAGCTGGATGAACAGCCAGAATTAATATTTTTCTTAAGTTATTAATTTTTCCCCCAAATTCAGCATTCTTCTTTGCATGTAAACATTTCCAATCTCTAACGGTGCTTAGATTAGATTTTATTTATACTGAAATGGGTATATGGGAGTATTGTGGAAATCCACTCAGAAGTGCATTTCAATGGAATTATTTTCCTAAGGTGTGGGTTGGTTTGTTTTTTGTTTTTTTTTGTTTTTTTTTTATAAAAGTATACTCAAAGCACCATAATGAACTGTAGCAGTTTAAGAAAATTAAGGTGTAGACTTCTTTTATTCAGTCTTTCACTTTAACCATTGGCACTGGCTCTCATCCTGGCAAGTTTTTGCAAATAACCAAAGCAGAAAAGTAGGAGGAGTTAATGTGCTTAATAAAAAAACAATGCATCATCATTCCAGAGGTTTGCCATCAAGGAGGTGGAGATCAGAGCTGCATATGCTTTCCAAAGTAGAGGAAAGTAAAGGAAGTCTTCTCTCTTTGGAAAAAGAGAAGAAATGAAGAGAGATTCTCCAGTGATGGTAGGTGAAAGATGAGTAGCAAACCCAAATTACAAGGCTTGAACTGATTTGTGCACAGCAGCTGAATGTGGCTAATGCTCCATTCTTTAGCCCATCTGGGCAGCTTTCATCTTTCTACTGTGTCAAGAATGACCAAAAAGGAGTGTAACAAAGGAAGAGAAACAATGTAGGTATCCTTATGCTTCAAAGCAGTCTAAAGAATGGAAATGTCTATTGGTTCCACAGTATTACTTAACTGATAGGACTTCACAAGTGCGTAAGAGAGTTGTGTGTTTAAAGTGAAGATTGGGTAGGGAAGGAGCTGGGACAAATGTCCTACCAGCAGTTTTTTAATGTTTTATGCTACAGCTCTCACAGGCAGCTGTGGTGTACATACATATCATGTATATATATATTCTTTATATATCTAAAAGGATACTGTGGCATGTAAGGGGTTGAATTAATGGTATTCAGCAGAAGCAGGAGGAAAAGGCAGAAGATGGGAAAGTGTAATAAGATTCATGGAGACTTCTGTATGTAATGGGGAATCATAGGAGGAGCAGAGCCAGGTAAAGGAGTTCAAAGGGGTTAAGATGTCATCTCAGGATGTGATGAACAGCAGTTCATTTACCCTTTAGGATCTTCTGGAGAAAATGATAGCAGATAATAAAAAATAAATAATAAAAATAAGGTTTCTACTACAAATTCCATGCATGCAGAGGGCTACCTGGATTCTACCTTCTCCTAGTTTGTGGCGTTTGACTCTGAAATCACTGTGGTAAAATAAGACTTTAAAAAAAACAACCCCAAAACCAATTGCTACTCTTGAATTTTAATAAAGCAAGATTTTTGATCCTGTAAAAACAAATGCATCTTTCTAGCAGTCTATGATAGGCATAATTTGAACCAAAAAAAATTATTCCATTATTTAAAAATTATGCCTGCATTAATACAGAGTCATAATATGTAATAAAGCATTGATGCACAATGACACACTACAATAAATACAGTTTGAACCTTAAAATAGATTGTTTGTAGGACACTTCAGTAAGCTTTCTGAATTATGAAGAATAAGCATCTTTCTGTGATTATTATTTCAGATGTGACAACTTTTTTGGCATCTTAGAATTATACTGCCAAAGAAAAATACAATCAAATTATTAATGACAGCATGTGCCTATCTTGTCCAACTAATAAAAAAAAAAATCTGATTAGAAACACTCCCCTGTGCATATGGGGGAAAAAAACCTTCATTTATATATGAGTACAAAATGAAAAATGTCTTTAAGACCCAAATCCCTTCATGCCAAGAGATGACATGCTAAAGAATGATGTTCAATGACTAAATGCCATCCTCTGAAGTCTTGACAGGTTTGGTTGGTTTTTTTTTTTTTCAAAATCAGCATTACTCTCAAATAATAATGAGATGTAGCTGGCAGATAAGACAAGCCAAACGTGCTATCAGAGAAAATGGCAATTAGAGATATGTATGCTACATGATATTTGCTTGGAAGCCTCTTCATTTATCAGCAAGGAGAATGTAATGCTACAAGCCCAGCGCAACTGAGTTTCTTGCCAGCTTTGCAAAGTTTTTCCACAGTTTGTATTGTCATATAATTAAAAGCTTTTCTCTTTGCAGAAATAGGGTATACCACATAGTGTATGACTTAGTAAGGAATGAGCTGCCAGACAAGCTGCCACGAGGGTGATCCTCCTGCACTTGTTTTTATGAGCTATTGTGCATAAATTCCTGTTCAGATTGCTTAAATGCCAACACTGTTAACTACTTCACACTCCTAACCACTTGGATTTTGGACATATGGACCCAAAATCTGTATAAATATTTTATTTTCTCAGATATTCTATAGAGAAATGCATACTCTAGGAAGTGAGCCAGGCAAAACAACTGGGTTGCATTCAGTTTTCGTTCTCAGAAACAAAATCTCCTTTCTATTCTCTTTTTATCAAAGCAGAACTTATTCCTGGTGCATACTTTATTTTTGAGTCTATGTTCTTTTAATTTACCTCAAGTAATTGTAAGGCTGTGGGATAGTTTTTTCAGTCAAACAAGTTTTATTAGCTGAAAGCTTTTGAAATACTACAGATCATGCTTTGTATTTCATTGTAGATGACATCTGTCCAAGTGTACCTAAATTTTCTTCTGTGTTTCAGACAGTATTTTTTATTCAGAAAAAGCCCTTGCTGTTCTCTTACAACAGTTGTTTTCTACATGCTCCCATTTCTTATTTGGTAAGAAGAAACTTGTTCTTAGTGAAGTTGCACGAATATCCTGTGGTCTAGACTTATCAAATGACATGGTGGATCTGCCTTAGTAGTCACTCTTTCTTTCCATGCCTGCCAATTTGCATCTGATTTTCTTTTTATTTCCAGCATATGAAGACTGCTGTCCCAGTTTCTACTCTTCTGTAAAAATAATGTTCAAGATTCCTTCATATCTTTATTAGTTTCTATATCATCTTAGATTACTATTAATTTACTTTACCCCTATTTCTAATGCACCCTATACTCCCATTGTAGGATTCTGTATTCTGACCTAATGTAACTTTATTAGCACTTATGCAAGTCTTAAACAGGAAATTTGGCTACAAATGAAACTTATTCTGTTTGCTTGCAATAAATCTGAGGAATTTTGCCAGATGTTATTGTAGGAATCGACATTAAAAAAAAAAAAAAATTGCTATCTGAGTTTTGCTTTGGTGACTTATGGGAGCATCAGTTTATCTGCATATATTTACTTCTCATTTTTCTTGTTTTGAATTTTTATGTGTAGAAGATATACCTGGATTTGATGGTTGAGAAATCACCCCTGAAAAACTGCCAGAAAGAAAGAGTTCCAGGTTGAATCTGCCCAACTACCAAAATAAAAGAGATGCAGATTCTTAACAGTAGTTTGGAGGTAGCATCTGAAGTGTACTGGTAGTCTGTCTTAACGTGTAGTTGACTTGTGTTAACATCACAGTACCAGCAGCATACATTTATGGATTTGTACCTTTGTGTCAGTCTCCCTGTATAGAACAAGAATTTGGGGAGATAGAAATTAAGTCATCCTGTCGTGATTGCTGCTTCTGCTCAGATGCTGTTGAACTGTTTATTCCAAAGACAATTGTGTTGTTTCTTTTTTCTTGCTTTAAAAGATAAGAAACAACTGAAAAAGGAAGAAATATCTGTACAGTGCAGAGTAGTTCAATGTGCTTACGTTAACCCAGGAAATGTTTTTTTCTCACTTATTTTATTGTAGCACTTTTACGAGGTCTTTCAAGAAATTTGAGCTTCAGAGATTGCCTATCCTGAATCTTTTGCTTATTGAATTGTCTTGTTCTATCATAGGAGAATTCCCTTTAAAGGGATCTCTGGTCTTCAGTGCAGCCTTCTGCAAGCAAGTTCTGCAGTTAGATGAGGTTGTTCACTGCTTTATTCAGTTAGATCTTGAAAATCCACAGACAGAAACTGCACAGCTTCTGTGATCAACATGTTCCACTGCTTTGCTGTTCTCATGGTGAAAACCTGCCCACTCCTCCCTTGTTTCAACTTATGACCAGTAATCCATGTTTTTCTGGTATTGCAGGTCACAAAATTGTATTTGGTATTCTACGTTTGATCTAATGGGTATTGAACAATTTTTTTAGAAAGCTTAACTATTTTCAGCCCTATTGTTAAAGGAGCTGAAGATACTGGCATCAGTCCTTTCTTAATCCTCAGCAACTTGCAATGCTTCCCCGGGGAAAAATTTTGCTTCTAATTGCTCTCAGAAGACAAGTGTGAGTCATTGGAGCAAAAGGGCAAGGAACACCCTCGCTACTAAATTTGCTGCATTTAGCAACACCACATGGCCTGTCGGATTCTCCTCTTTTGTCATAGCTCTTTTCACTGGGGATGTCACCCTGAATCATCTAAAATAATCAGTGCTGCTCTTGGTTGTGTTACAGCCTTACTTCAGGGAAATCTAGTACTAATTTATGTGGCAAAGTATTATCCTCACAGAGAGAGAGCATAACAGAAATGTTTATCTGGAAGGTAGGTGAACATATTAGCAGAATTATTCATTTAAGTACTCAGGAAAAAAAACTACATTTTTCAGGATGATTTAACCTCAATAGTCATGGGAATTGATTCTAGGTTTTGGAATGTACACAGATCAGCCCTTCTTGCCACAAAATAGTGGCATTATTTGGCCTCTTTCTACATTGGGGTGCGGTAGGTATTTCAACTGAGAGAAGAAAAAGGTGGTACCATGCTGATATCTATGAAAAAAGGATATCTTAAAATGTTCAGCTGTTTTGTGATGAACAATAAATGAGCTTTAAGGCCTGAATGAGCTTCATTCAGAGCAAAGGAAGTTTCTTTGTACAGCTTTAGTACCAAAGAGATGCTGTGCCTGGCAGGGATCTTTTCTGCCTAAAATGCAAATCACAGCAGCTTCAGGGCTGTTCAGAGGTCTGCTAGCTGCTAATCTTGTCCAGTGAACATTACCATATGGGCTAGATAAGTTGACTCTGTTAAATGGAAATTTATCTTTCTATCTGAAAAGTATCCCAGTTTCTACAGCTGCTTCAGCACTGAACGAATGAATGGATAAGGATGATGAGAAGGAGATGGAGAGAATAGAATGGATTTGTGAAGGAAAATAGGGATTAATAATGTGCTTGAAGCCACAGATAATTAAAAAAATAGATTTTCATAAAATATTGTGTTACTTTATTTGGTTAGTCAGAAAGGATGTTATATCCCTCCAGAAATAACATAGATTAAATGGTTAATTTCTAAAGTGTTTGGTTCTTCCAGATACTTTCTGGTTTCCAGATACTTTCTGTTTCTTTTCCTGGTTTATTTGTTTAACGTGGAGGATGTATCTCTAAACCACATACCAAAAACTCACCAAATCTTACAATAGCTTGTGATACTGAATGCTTTTAATGATTGTTTTTGGTTGATTTGTTTTTTCATAGCATAATCCACAGAATTAGTGTAACTCAGAATAGATCCAGAAACCCAGATTCTTATCTATACTTAAACTTCATCTGCAGCATTTGATCAGAAGTCTCCTAAGAGAGGGCACTGAAAGATTGTTCAATATTGTTAAAAAACCATGTCTCTACCTTTCTGAGCCCTTTCATTTTCTCATGTAATTCAAACATTCTGGATTTGCTTTGACATCAAGTATGATAATGCTGTGAATTTCTCAAAATTCAGACTCAGTCGTTTCATCAGGGGAAGTAAATGTAATCCTTCAATGTTTCCACCAGATTCAAACCTGACCTTTGAGGCGATCATTCTATGCCTGATGTTTCATCTCTGTTCAGGAATATGAAAGTGCCTGATTCAATTCCTTACTTTACCCATTTCATGGCAGAGTTTTGAAAATGGAGTTTCCTATTGCCCCACTTTTTTTTTTTTCTACTTTGCCTTCAGAAGTGACCAGGGAATCCCCTAAGTCTGTGGGGGTAACTCTGCTGCACAGTTGGCAATTTAGCTTCTAATATCTAGAGCAGAAATGTGCTTTGGAAGCAAATATTCTGATGACCCTGATTTACCAGCCTGGTGTATTGCATAGTGATCCTACAAGGTCTATTTCCCTTGCATGAAAGTAAAAGAGAAAACATGCTATAGGAGCATACGTGATGTATTCTAAATGCTAATGGTTATTCATAGAATGGTTTGGGTTGGAAGGGACCTTAAATATTGTCTAGTTCCAACCCCCCTGACATGGCAGGGACACCTCCCACCAGACCAGTTTGCTCAAGACCCCATCCAACTTGTAGCTGAGTACATCCAGTGATGGAGCATCCACAACTTCCCTGGGCAACCTGTTCCAGTGTCACACCACTCTCAGACTGAAGAATTTCCATCTTATTTCCTATCGAAATCTACCCTATTCAACCTGTTGAAATCAGAGTAGGGCTACACCAAAATAAAACATGATGAAATGATAGTAATATAGATGTCAGGTCCTTGGCCTGGGGTGTTCCTTCTCTGGATCTGTTGCTTTCTAATGTCTGTACTACTTCCATGCTACCACTCTGTCTCCTAACGTAGTCACACATAGCCTGTCTGATCATAGGTTGGCTTACACAGAAGTAACTTTTGCCTATTGGTGTTGCAGAAATCTCCTAGAAATCTCATCAATATTAAATAATATTTTTCTATATTTCATGTTGTTAGCATGCTTTCCTTGCTATGAAAAAGTCAGGATATAATCAGCCTCACAGAAACAGCTTAATTGAAGTGCATGGTGGGGTGGGAGTAGAACTGGTTCTAATAATAAACGTGTTTAGTTTTTTTCCAAGGTGTCTTGCCATGTGAAAATAAATAACCATTTGTTTAGATTATCGATTTTTTTTTTTTCAATGATCTTGTTTTTACCTCTGTGAAAAAGGAAGTTAGTTGCTTCAAACTAAACCAGTATGAATAATCAGCTCTGATTTTAAGAAGGGGTATTATCATGGCTTTTATAGCTCAGTCTTTGTCAATACTTTTTCCAGTCAAGGTTTCTATCCTTTCAGTAGTAATGGACTTCTTTAACAGTCATAAATCCCATAAGGATATTATACATATAAGTAACACAGTGAAAGGTCAAACAACTTTTTGCTAAATGAACTGACAGGTACAGCATATGGTGAAGGCTCAAATTCTGCAAATAGGAAAAGATACAAAGGAAAAAGAACAGCCTGGAAAAAACAAACCAAAACAAAAAAAAAAACAACAAAACCACCAAAAAAAAAAAAAAAAGCAACCCCCAAACAACAAAAAAAAATAACCACACCAAAAAAACAAACCAACAAACAACCCCCCCCCCCAACATCTAAATCAGTGTTGCAATACACCAAAAGCTCACTGGACTGAGAAAAGGCAAAAAATTAGCTGAACACAGTATTCTAGACACTCAGAATAAGGCTTCCATCTGCTACAAGCCATTTAAGTATATGACACATTAAATACATTCAAAGAACTAATTACACAGTGTTTATGACATTTCCTTTTATGCAGAAATGGATGCAAAAAGTTAATTGTAGCTCTGCAAGTCTGAAGAAAGTTGTCTGTAAGTATGGCTGTGTTATACAGTTGTTTTGAATGGAGGCTTTAGATTAGTATTTCAGAAAGATGTTTGCACAACTACAAGTAGTGTGACCTCAACAGGGCTGTTTTTTTCAAGCATGAGACTATGGCATCAGTGGATGATCCCACTGTTTTGGGGGTATTTTGTTGCCCTCTTGCATTCATTTGCTGCTATTGTGAATTTCAGGAATAGCATCTAATTCATCTGGGTGATTTTAAGCAACAACTGTCTAGGGCAGCTATAAGTGTGTCCACTTCATTGTTCTGTATTAGATAAGGAGTCTCTTTATAATTGTGCTTTGGTTCACCTCCAAGTCTTTTCAGAATGCTCTAACTCGATTCTTTCCTGATGACCCTGCATTGGTAAGAGGTGCTGTCCTGTACGCGCGCAGCTAATGAGCTCTAACCCCTAATGGGCATTAGCTCCCAGGATCAAATTGGAGCTAGCCAGCTATAACCAGTTCAAATATATAGAACACGGACTGCTGGTCCTCTGCAACAAATGATTCACTCCACAAATTTCACTCCCATTGTGCCATGATACTTGCTAAATTGATACAGTCTCTGTTCGTTCTTCTTCTGTATTTTCTACTCCTTCAGCAACAGTGGGAATGTATCTTCTGTACCTCGTAGGACTTGGAAAGGATCTGTAAGGAGAGACAGAGCTTTTGAAGTAAAACAGGCATTTTTATATCCAGTGATCTCAGTAGGACTGAGCTTCAGAAGTATCAAGGACAACATAAGACAGATAAAAATAGAGTGGGAATTTTAGATGTGATGCAGCTATTTTAATTCCAGTATCTGATAAGAATGCAATGCCTGAACTGATTTCTTTGCTTGGTAGTAAATGCACATTTAACTGATTTCACCACAGATTATATGACAAGGTCAGAGTTCAACCTTTATTCAAAAGTCATTTCTGCTGAGAATGGGGGAAATTCAGTTCAAGCTTTCATCTGAAGCAAATGAGCACATTTTAGATTTTTTTTTTTTTCAGCTTGCCAGTTTTACAAATTGGACTTTTAATGCATATTTGTCAAGCATGCCAAGGTGTGAGAAATTCACTAGGGAAGAACAGGAGTATAATTTATTGACTCCTGTATTTTTCAAATTATTTAAATGTTATTCCTTTCCTGTCCCTTTTCTCTGAACTTACTATGCTATACTTTACAGAGGACTAAAAATACAAGGTTATAATGGCCACTTTCATACAAATGAGTAAATTTAGTTTATTATTCAGAAGAATGAAGGGCACTAGAAGGTCTCGATACTCTCAGAAATAAAGCTGCGTGCTTTGTGTGTTTTCCCCTGTCTGTGTTTTCGACAAAGACATCATTAAACCCGTTATGTTTGAAACTGATTCCAATTTAAATCCTCTAGAAGAACTGTCAATCCAGTGGATCACACGCATAATGGCAATGTGCAACTAGTAGAGCTTCCTAACCTGGCAACCTGTGCCTGCTGTCCTGCACTCGCAGAGATCCAGCACTCCCTCATTTATTTTTCTCTGGAAACTGTCTTACTGTGGCACTCCCTACAAATGACAGAAGTAATAGTTTACAGTCTTCAGTACTTTGACACAAAACTTAGTGGCCTTCCAGTACTTTTCAGGTTTTGATATACACCACTTGCTGTCCTCAGTAACCTGGACCCAGCATCTGTTACCTTGCTTTATTCCTTAATTTTCAGTTCCACTTGGGAGGATTTTGTTCCACATCTAAGAAGATTTTTGTACCTTCTACATCTCCTTGGTCTGCTGCTCAAATGTTCTAAATTTCGTGGAGTCCTTTCAGGCTTGTTCATTAGTTTGGGGCTGGCTATTTAAAGGACTTTCTACACATTCTTTAGGCTTGCTATCCTTCTGTTAAAACTGAGAAGATACTTATTTGATTAAATACTTATTTGATTAAATAAGTATTTAATCAAATACTTATTTAATACTTATTTGATTAAAGACCTTGTTAGGATCACCACTTCCTCAGAGGCAGATGGAAGCAGAGTAAGATCTAGAATCCAGACAGGATGTCACAAGAAATATTTACCCATTCCATATATTACACTAAATTTTGTATTGGTATATTGTGACAATACTCCTTGAAAAATACACCTCAAAGCATTCACTTTAAATAATTTGTACCAATTTTTCAGAATTCTTGAAAGAGGTATGTGGTATCCATTTAGATCTTGTTTGATATATTCTTTAGCCATAACTTTCAGAGCTGTTAGTGTTGTCAACAAGAAATAAGCTTGGTTTAGAAATTGGAAAATAGATAATATTAAGGGAGAAGAAAATCCTGTGCAGTTCTGTTGGAAAATTCTGCAGATAGTGACAGAAAACAATTGCCATTGTTTTGTTTGGGTTTGTTTGGGTTTGTTTTGTTTTGTTTTTTGTTTGTTTGTTGTTGTTGTTTTTTTCATTGTTGTTTGTTTTTATTTTTGATTTTTCTTTTTAATTTTGGGAACAGAGTAAAATGTCATTACCTTATGAAGTCACACTTATACAAGCTTTCAGAGATAAAGCAAACTTTGAAGGAAACTGAATGACCACTCTTGTTTACTACGTTCTCCACCAACTGTGGTGCAAATTAATGTACTGAACACTGCTGGACAGAATGGTTTGCAGATTTTCAATAGGAGTGTGAACTGTTACCATAAATATAGGTTTATAGATCAAGCACTTGGCAGTGCAGAGAACATTGAGAATGATGGCAGTTCCCCACAGAAGGAAATGGTGTTTTGTGTGACCTTCCAGACATCTTCCATGAGAATTAGCACACAGTCCCTGGATTGGTGATACCAGGCACAAACTCAGTAAGACAAGCATGTGTGATTATTACTAAAGGGTAAAGGGCAGCTTTGCAGCAGGTTGTTCCCTACCTCTAAAATACAGTTTTGTCCTTTCTTTTAGCTCCAATACTCCAAACTGAACTGGGAAAATCAAACTTGAGTAGCACAGTAGCCATTACAGCCTGTGCAAACAGGCTCCCAAGCTCTGACGTTGACAATGAAATGAGGTTTGAATTCGGGCTTAATTCTTCAGCGCATTAAGAACTCTTAGTTTCACTAACAGGTCACTGTATTTTATATTTACATAAATCATGTCTAATTATATTTAATATTTATTTTTAATAATGTAATTATACTAAATATCAAATAATAAATATTGGATATATTTAAACAGCATATATAGTTCAAGAGCATTCTATGTGGAATACATTACAAGCCCTGCCCTGCACTCTGTCTAATCTTAAATACATAGGCTCTAGTGAAATTACAAAAGTGCCAGTATTGATTTGTTTTCAGCGCTGATTAATATGTCAGATAATGTTTTCGTAAGTCAATACTCAATTTTTAAGATATGATAATGTAAAACTAAGCAATTTTGGTTTAGTTCTTGCAACTCTAATTACCAGTGCTAAACGTAACATATTGTTTTACTGTATAATTTGCTTTAAGATAGGAGATGGATGCCTTTTAGAGTATTTTCTTCTGGTTTTAAAAGAGCACTTTTTCTGTGGTAGGTAGTTATAGTGTTAACAGCAAATGTTGTGTAAATTCATTCTTAGAGCTACTTTCCTTCATATTGAATTCCCATAGAGAACACTGAAGACACTGGAGCCATCAGGCGGCCATTGATTACTAAGCTTGAGAACTGTCATAACTTGTCATGAATTTCAGAAGTATGTGGCAGGACATAGATGAAAGAAAAGGCAAAATTTAAGAATAGTTGGTTGAATTAGAGTCACTCAGTTCACCTCAGAGATGACTGAGGTGACAGTAGTTTTTACCTAAAGGATAAAGTCTCATACGGTGGCTTCTCATTATTCTGGTTAAATATCCTTAGAAGGATAGAAGTATCACCAAAGGTTGTGAATGAGTGATTGATGTGCTTGGTATTAGATGGAGACAATCACCAAAAGCTTTGCTTTCGTGAACAAATTGAATGAAATGACTATCTGCCATCTCATGTTTGACGTTCAAAGGCATGCATGGAGAAATACAGGTCTGAGCTTTTTGCTAAGAAATAGCTTTTTGCTGAAAGTGTATCTGAAATTACTGTCTGTTATTTGCATTGTTATGAAAGTGCTTATGAAACCGTGTATTAATCTAATAGTAAGTCTTAGCATATGGTAATTCTTTCAGCATCACTTATTCCTAATGGTCAAGTTGAAGAGTACTTCTTGGGCTTCCTGGGCATTTTTGTGCAGCATTTCAAGCTCTGATCTGAACTTTTAGATTTATAGCTTCTCTGCCTTTTTCACCACGATGAAATCTGCCTTATATTAGGGCAGGAGCTGTGCCAGTGCTGTTGCAGGTGAGACTTAGTCCAGTGGGCCTGCATGCAGTGTTCAGCTGAGAGGCCTCCAGCTTATTTAGCTATTGTCATCCCCAGGCCTTTTCAGCCTGCTTTTACTGTAGCTTTTCTCACTTTTTTTTTTCATAGAGGAATGTGCTTATGAGTTCTTTAAGTGGCTGGCTGATACTAGTGAAGCTAAGAAGTTGTGAGGTGCATATTTCAGAACTAGTAACATACAAAGTAATATAGTTAAAGTGAATTGGATTATGGAATCATTTAAGTTAGAGAAGTCCTTTAAGAGAATCTAATTCAGCCATTAACCCACCACTGCCAAGTTCACCACTAAACCATGTCACTCAGCCTCGCATCTACAAGTCTTTTAAATACCTCCAGAGATGGTCATAGAATGGTAGGGATTGGAAAGGATCTCTGGAGATTATAGAATCCAACCCCCCTGCCAGCGCAGGCCACACAAGAACAGATCCATTTTTTAATTTATTTGGAGAGTGGAGTAGCTCTGTGACATGTAGTTTCTTTATAAACATTGATTCTTAAAATATGGTATTGCTGTTGTGAACAATGTTTTGAGACAGTTTTGGTCACTCGGTAATGACAGAATCTTTACACTAGGATCAAAAGAGATGGCACATATTCATAGATAAGTATAAGTAATAATGGCTAGGAAAAAGACCTAAACATTATTGAATTTAGGAATAATTTTAAGAAAGCCATAAGAAGAACAAGTAGAATAGTACTATGTCAATCCAACAAATAATTGTTTCTGGAATAATTTGAGAAGTAAAGGAAGTAAACAGGAAGAACTGAAATCTTAATTAATGATCACAACAGTGTCTCAATTGGCAAATGAGACACTCAGTGGGATAATTCACATGCTTGGAATATTAGTGAGTATAATTTGCTTTAGAAACATCTGCAAGAGGAGAAAATGAGAGAGTATATTGCTTTGTGTGGCAAGTAGATCCATAAAGAGATGATACACGTTTTCTGGATAAGTATAAGATGGTGAAATCAACTGTGAACCACCAGATAAGATGTGATGAAAATGGATACAAGAAGGCACAGAAATACCATCATATTTTACACAGGAAAAAAAAAAAAAAAAGGAGGGGAATGGGGAAATGGAGCAGTCCTTAAACAGAGTTTACTGTCCAAATAAAAGATTAATATTCAAGAAACTGGTAGAAAATGTGATAAGAAGAAAGTCTAAGTGGAAAAAGAGTTGAGTAGTTCTATTTCCTTAAACAGACTAAGTTAAAGACAAGCACATATTTATCCTGGGGTAGAGAAAGACTAGAAAAGGCAAACAGGCCTGAAGTAGATAATGAAATGAAATACTCAGTGATGTAGTGCAGGGCTGTAGTGAAGGACAGATTCAGAATCGGGCTCTAGATCAGGAAAGTATGTGGCCAGGCACAGGCAAAGCGCAGAAGCAAGGACCAAGGAGGTGGCCTGAAGCAGCTCCCAACTGAAACAGGGACGGGTCTTCCCCTGTAAGGCTCTTTCTTGAACAGCTTTTCTCTGAGTGCTGTGAATTCAGATGGGTGCCACATCAGAGGGTTGTCCTTGAGAATGAACAGATGAACTCCTGGGAGACAAGAAGTGTAAACTTCAGGTCTTGATGTTAAGCAAAAATAGTGTTGTATGGCAGACATTAAGGAAAAGATGATACATAAATATTGAGGCAAAACCAATTACTTACAAAATCTGTAATTGTAGGATACAAACAATTACTTCGTGAACCTTTATGATTCAAAGTAACCTGATTTCTTGTAAAGTTAACCCATGCGAGTCAACACTGTATGATATTATAATTTATATAATCTTTCTGTGAGGAATTAACCAATAGAAACAAGAGAGTGATCAAGTTTTTGTCTGTTCTTTTGAAAGTGTTGAATCAATAAGATGTTTTTCAACCAGAAAAAACATAAATTTCCTTCTGAATGTGGAAATTTAAATTACACCCTTTGGTGTATCACAATACTACTTAAAGCAGTCATTATTATACTGCAAAGTTGGTAGGCCTCATCAAAGCTGGTTTGTTTTTTTGGGCCATGTGTCACCACAGCCCTTGTTTTGTATCTGTTCTTTTGTAAAGAGTGCAGTGAAATGCAATGTACAGCTTTCAACTGGAAGTATCTATCACAAAAAGGAGACTCTGAATTGATTAATGACCCTTTTTAATTTTTAGAACCTTTTAATTTCTTCTGCTCCTTGATTTATTCTAGGTATTTCTCCTACGATGAAGGCTGAAAGAGAATTCCTGTCTATTTAGCTTTCATAAGGATAATTCTTTTACTCCTCAGAATTCAGGCCACTAGTTTTGTGTACAGTATAAACCACAGTATGGACAAACTATACTTCTGTGAAATGTGCTCACCTTTTAATGGCTATGTTTAGGCTCAGATAATGAGAATGTTAAGAATAAATATTGTTTGAGATTTCAGGTATGTACAGGGAGGGCTACTATCTTAATTATCTATGTAGATAATTTATAACCTTGTATTTACAACAGTACAGGTATTAATCTGGTACATTTATAGGCACATATAGAGATGTTCTGAGGATATGTTATGCATACATTTTTAAGGCAATTGCCAGCATGTTTTAAAATACAGTTTCCATTTGGTATGAACGTACAGTACAAGGGGGATTGTATGCTTGCTTTTTGATGTCTGTTTTAGTCCTCTGTGTCTTCCCATTGCTCAGTTCTTCAGAGTACATACAGCTAATGGGAATTTTCTCTCATCACCCCTTTCATTCCTTTTGCCAGCTCACTTCATCTATCATACCAGTTTTGTAACATTAATTCTCAACTTCAAAGTAATTTATTTATTTCCTAATACATAATTTCTTTCACTTTCCCATTCCTTATTGCTCTACATCGCAAATCTCTGTTTTAACACATTTTTTCTTGCTGCCACCATTTCTTCACCTTTTTCCATGTCCACACGGATATGGTGGGAGGTGGGAAAGGGAAAGGGATTGCATTCTTGAAATGATCTCTCCCTTTTGTTAAATCATATCCTGAGATTTCTTGTACGATGGTTACAAATAATTAGTTACATCGTTACATAACTGTCTTACATATCAGATATGTTACTTATACAAAATTTTATTGCTCATTTCATATATGAAATCACTTTACAATCAAGTAGTGATGACACTTTCTGGGTGGGCTGTAAAAAAGGCAAGAAGGAAGACCGAGGGGACTACAGGCCAGTCAGCCTCACCTCCATCCCTGAAAAGTTTGTGGAACTGCTCATTCTGGCCATCATCTTGAAGCATGTGGACCAAAAGAGGGTTATCAGAAATAGTCAGCATGGATTCACCAAAGGGAAGTCATTTGTGGCTAATCTCATAGCCTTCTATGAGGGCATGGATGGATGGATGGATGGATGGATAGATAGATAGATAGATAGATAGATAGATAGAT
>JANHFX010037679.1:143900-163019 GCA_027560015.1 Chloroceryle amazona
AGCAAGATTGTCACTTGACAGAATACCTTATTTTGATGTCACCTGCCACTCAGACAGCAACTTCAATTAAGATGAAACCTCTTGAAAATTGCTTTACTAGATCTTATAATTGTTAAGCCTTGAGTTTTTCCAGAGCTCCCATTTCCAAATATTCTACTGCTTTCCTCCACTTGACAACAAATGTTTGTTAAAGAACAACAAAACAGTGCGTTTTTTATTTGTACAAACAAATAAAACCACACAAACCCTAACCAAACCACAAACACTTCAGTAGCACTTTCAGCAGTAATTCTTGTTTTTAGAAATCTGCAAATGAATTGTAAATGAATGTGATTGACTAGATGGCAAAACATAGCTATTGCTCAGATTCAGAAAAGAAAGGTAGCCACTGGTAATAAACATCTAGAATCGTATTCATCTCATTGGTTCCTTAGGCTTCAAATGAGAAGGCCTGTTTTTGATGGGTGCATAAGATTGTCTACGCACATAAAAATAAATAAAAATCTGTATATAAAATGACAACATGTGGGAAGTGTTACTTCTGGTCACCTAAGCACCACATGGGCAGCAGCTGCACATAGATCTTTTCATATTTATTGTGCTTATATAGTTTTCAAGTTGTAGGAATGACATGGGAGATGGAATCCTATATTAGACTATCTTAAATCTCACAGACCTTTGATGCCACAGAGATTAGCCTAGTGAGTTTTAGCCCAGCTGTGTTGACTGCATAACCACTTCACTGGAGGAACTGCATTACAAATGGAGCTGGAGGAATTCTTAGAACTCTATAGACAAAATTTTAGAGATCTGCTTCCATTTACAAAGAGGAGTTCATCACTCTCTGTGTGGGTTGGGTTGGGTTGGGTTGGGTTTGGTGAGTTTTTGTTGGTTGGGTTTGGTTTTGTTTTGGTTGTGGTGGGTTTGGTTTGCTGGTTTGTTGGGTTGGTTTTTTTCCATTTCATGTTTCTATTCACATAACCTTGAAATTAAGACACATTTTCTCACATTAAAATCCATCTCAGAGTTATGGCTCTCATACAAGTTAATGTACATAAACACAATTTAGGCTTCTTAATACACTGGACAATGGTATTGCCACAAGTAATTGTGATGGGTCTTGAGTGTGCTACTGTATCTTATCCATCTTGATCAACTTCACTTGGGACATCTACCTATAGACAGATCCTCTAGGAGCTCCATTTATCTCCTGGGCACTTAGATCTTATCTGAGCTATGTTAGAGCTGACAGAACTTGCTGACTGGTTTTCCTGAACGAACCATAGACTTGCATTGTAGGTTGCTTTGTCTTCAGTCCTCCTTTTGGCTATCTGCTGCTGTTTGTGATTGAACTACCTGAACAGACACTGGACATCACCTTCTCTAGGCCTGCTCCAATACTAAGAGGCTGTGACAGTGCTGATGAGGTGTTATGGTGGTCTTAGGCTCCTGGCTTGTCCTTCCTCTTGGAGCATTTGCTGCTCCTTTACCCACAGTTCGCTATGTCATTAGACCAGGTGTTGCTGAACATTAAGGCATGGGTAGTTATTTGGAAGATGGAACAGAGTTAAGGCCATGAAGAGCACTAAACACTATCCCTGTAATTACCTAGGAGTTCATACTTGTCAGACAGGACAGGTATGCCAGTAAATGTATTACAACCCTATCTCCTTTCCAGATTTACTGATATTTCTGTTCAAGAAATATATAATGTGAAATAATCAGATGTATTTTAATGGTTCTTATGGTACGTGCAAAGCATACAGTCATCCTGTATAAGTAAGCATGATTTAAAGAAAGAGATGGAGAATGTCAGCATCCTTGAGAAGGTGTCAGAAAGATGAACATCTTTGTTCAGCCTTTCCAACTCTTCCATTGCATCCTCACCAAAACAAACTACATGGATATAAAGAGAAAACCACCCCAGACTATTATTGCTATAGGTTGCTGGAGTATTGTGGTACTATAACCACTATATTTGTGGTAGCTAACTCAGTGGCTTCACTGTGTTGCATTCCAAAAAAAAACCCAACTCAGAATCAGATTCCAATGCTATATCTGTATTAAAAATAAATCATAACAAAATAGCCACCAAAAAAAAAAAGTTTATCCCATATAGAAAAGAAATCCATATATATGTTGTAGTTCTTCATTTTCACCTAAAGGAAAACTTTTGTCAGACGAGGGAGATTTGGTGCTTCAGTTTGACAGAAAGAAAAAAGATAGTGCTATATACAGTTAAAGGAATGTATTTCCTGCTGCTTAAATCCTGAAATTTCCTTTTCACGGGAAAGAAGGAACACACAGTTAAAACTAAAAGACCCCAAATCAAAACCTCATCTGGCAAAAATTCCTATGCTTATCTTCCATTCCTATTTATAATTGGTTCAACATGGTTGACATGTGTAAAGTATTCATTGCATAAAAGCTTTTCTTAAGAAATAGAAGTCAAGTGTTGAGTAGAGAGTCTAAAACAGATAGCCACCCACATAGTATCACTTCTTTTCTGCATTAGATTTTTTTGCCTTGTTCAATAGTTACTGTTACGGTTATTGAAATTAATTATTACTATTATTGCATGAATTGTTGTTACATTATTGATAATAGTTAACAATAAAACTCATGAGGCAGAATGCTCTTACCTGAATCAAACTGGAATTTATTAAAATAAATGTTCATCTATTCCAAAGACATGTGCATGAAAACACAATTAAATGTTGTAGGGAACTCTTTTACTCCAAAGGAAAGGAGGCCAGATGATTAATGCCGTGGTAAAGTGATAGGAATGAATGAATATCTGATAGAAACCTGATAGAAGTGAATGATTATTGCTGCATATGAGAGAAGAAATCCTACCCTAGGGAAAACAGGAAATGAGAGTGATAAAGAGAGTAAGTTTTTTTTATATCATATCAATCAAACTCATTTAATGTAACTTAAAACTTGAAAAACAAATTTCATAAAAGGAAAAAGAAACCACCATTTAGTTTTGAGCTAATAAATATATCAGATGGGCTTTTTATATTTTAAGAGTGCCAAAGTTCTTCAGCTTCTCCATCTCTATCGCTTCTTTGTGTTCGTGATATGTTTGCATCATTCTTTTAACCTCTAGCACAGTTAGATTCCAGAGTACACAAGGAAAAGATTTGTCTTGTATGGCATCTTACATTTTTGCTTTCTTCATTCTTTTGTCTGTAATAGAAATAGAGAAGGTAACTCTTGAAATACGACAATCTTTTTTTTTTTTTTTTCTTCTACGTATCAGTTTTTGTCTGTGCATTTCTACCAAGCTTTACAGTTGCCAATGTGAAGGGTAGTGTCTTTATGTGAAGAGCTCTATTGCTAGATGGAAAATCAAACTACTGTCTATTTTCAGGGGAGATGACTGTGTTTGAGATTAAAATTCAGAGAAAATTTATCTGCAAAGGAAAACACAAGAACAAGTTTTAAACTTCCTTGGAGAGTCCTGCAATGTGCAAAATTATTCTTCAACAGTCTGTGAATCTTTCAGATAATTTCAGGTTCCCAGATATCTTGCTAGACCTGTTTGACACTCAAGCATTCTGATGTGTTAGATGTAGTTTTCTTAATCCTTAGTGTTTATTATTCCTGCCGTATGCTTCAAAAGTTTATAAAGCTGTATTGCTAATAAGTTGACTATGCTGTAATAGCAATAATTTCAGGGTTAAGAGGAGGAGATGGTAGTTATTACTTCAGAGGACTGCCCTTTAATTGCTATATCAGAAATTCTTCTTACTCTTCTTACTGAAAATCAACTGCAGTGTTTTCTCCCAAACTAGTCTTTCAGAGTTCGAATGGCAGCATTAGGTATACCCTGATGGCATCAGCAAATATCTTAAATCTTACTTATGAATTCCTGATTTCACATTACTTAAGACTATTATAAAAAAAAAGTGCTTTTATATATTTTATTTCTTCTTTCTTAATTCAACAAGGTTGTATTGGTGTTTTCTCATGTGGTATGAAACAAACTAAACACCATGTTTCCACCAAGGGTATGTGATTGGAGACTTCTTTTAACGTAGTATTGGTTACTGATAAGTTTCTTAGAGTTTCTAGGCAAAGCAAACCAAGTTAGCCCAAGAGTATTGATTCTTGGAAACCGGGAAATCAAAATAAAAAACTAATAAAAATTAAATAGTTCTGTGCCTTTGGTCTCCTTCTGCCAGATGCAGCTATTTATCTATAATTAGAATTAATGTAGCTCAGTTCTGCTACTTTCACTTGTGCTTACATCACTAAAGCTTTTTTGGTGTCTGGAGGATTACATTTAGACTATAAACTGTACTTAAGCTTCCTTTCGTAGTAAAATGCAGCCTATAAAAGTAGAAAAATGGCAGAGGGGGGAGGGAAATAATTCTCTAGGAAAATTCAGGGTAAAGTAATGATCTTCTGGTACTCAGTAAACTTCACAAAATTAGTCAGTATGCCATGTCACTTTGAGAACTGTGACAATCAAGACAGGAATTCAGTCAGGAATAATCCTAAACTTTTTAGGAATTATAAAATCACATTTAAATACATCACATGACCAACTCTAGCTTAAAATACTTTGCTTAC
Source organism: Chloroceryle amazona (assembly GCA_027560015.1). Lineage (NCBI taxonomy): Eukaryota > Metazoa > Chordata > Aves > Coraciiformes > Cerylidae > Chloroceryle > Chloroceryle amazona. Next base: position 148,482 of record JANHFX010037679.1, read on the forward strand.
ATACAGTTTAGGTGCATGAGGCTCTCTGCAGGTGCAAAACAGGGCATTGATAATAAATACTAAACTCTAGGCTGCTATGGAAACAATGGCAGCTGTAGAGGAGTTAGCTAATTTTAGACTAGTTTGGTTATGTCTACAAAGACTGTAGTTAATGCTATTGCCTATAGTAAAAGCATAATCTTGTATCACTTCTGTGTCTTAAAACATAAAGTAAATCCTGAATGCAGTACAGTGAGTGAGGTCACCTTGAATTACAACAGATACATGTCACAGACTTCTCTAGTCTGGGCAGAATGACAAGATACCTGTGCAGGTGGACCCAAAGATAACTTAAGGCCATCAGCTCTTTGGTTTCACCTTCCCTGTATTGCTGATGGGACCTTGTAATTAGAATTTGGTTATAGACTAATCTCAGTGAACTATTATCCTGTCAATGAATTTTATCAGGATGCTTGAGGAAATGAATTAGAGAATCCAGATGAACACTCTCAGTTGCTGTAGGTTTTAAAATGCAATACCTGCTGAAGACAGATACTCTGACACTGGTATAAAAATATTTTGATTTTTTTTATGGTTAATTATGGACTGATTTAACAACATGTGCTTGCAAATCAGACTCCTCTTAAAGGTTTTGATGAGATATATATGCTCCCCACTTTGAAGGGTTCTTGAGAAACTTTTCAGTTGAGGGGCCTAAAATAAGTATGTTTAGCTTTTTTTGCCTGACACTGCTTCTGTTATCAAAGCATGCCTTATTTTAATTTAAGCAGAAGTTTGCCTTGATCTCACAGCTGAGAAGAGGAGCAATTCCCTTGCCAACAAATTAGTTAAATATTCTCACTTTACACACCCTATTACAACTTCATCCTGGGTTAGCTAAGAAACATTGTTATTGCATAAACTACTTTGTTTAGAAAGAGTTGCCTTTTAAAGAGGACTTATTTGAATATTTTCTAATAAAACACAAAACCAAAATCAGCACTGCTTGACTTTTCCAAAGGCAAGGGAAAAACGCTTCATTTGTAAAAGGCTTCATTTAAAGCATTGCCTCTCTACCTGCACACTTCTCCATACATGAATTCCAGTGCCTGGAGAAGATGGTCCACTGTGGTGCTTTCTAACTGGGTCAAGTGACACTTTGTGATGAAACAGGTTAACACAGGTCTTGGTTTAACAGCAGTTAGAAGTTGGTAGGAGAAATGGGGAAGTGATTCTGTATGCAAGAAAGGAGGAGAGGAAAATCTTGTTGTTCAGGAGGAGTAACAGCTATCGTTTGTTTCTCATTTTTCTTATAATGTGTTTGTTCTATTCATCTTCCTTCACCAGGCGGTCGTCTTGCAGATTTGAGGATGGTCCTGATGTGTTTTTGATTATTACTTTCCTGCTCCTACCTGAAAAATGTGGGTTAGTCATAGATATCTAGCAGGGGAAAAAAAAAAAAAAAGATCACTTGGCTCTAGTGCTGATAAATGAGTTCAACAAACTGGGTAACGGAATGGTCATGAATCCAATTTTAGGACTAGTATAACTTAAGTATATCTCAGAATTTGAAGACATTTGTGTAGGAATTATATTTTCCATAGTTACCTTATTAGCTCAATTTTAAATCGTGTTGTTTCAGAAACAGGGGTATGTTTCTGAAGGCAAGGTGGTGTGACTGTCACTACACAGCATGTAATTCTGAAGAGTGTACTGCCTACTGAAACTCTAAGTGCCCAACAGACTATTACATTAGAAGGGGAAATATATTCTTGTCTCAAAATTATCTTAAAAGCTACTGACATGCCTATGAAGCTTTCACTGCAGAATTAAAATATCAAAACTGATCTTATGTCAGCAAGATAATGCATCAGGCATATTGGAACAATTCCGGAACAAAATTGTACACAAAGCAGTGTGGACCAACAGGTTGCATAGGCAAGCCCCAGCACAGCAAAATGGCTTCAGCTGCTGGCAGAAAGTACAGTCTAGTATTTTCCTTAATGTGCATGCTTAGAGGATATGTAGAAATGATGAGAAAAAGAAACATTTGCCTCTTTGGAGGGATGAGGTGAAAATACAGGCTAACCAACTTCTACTGAGTAGAAAGGTCTATGTCTGCTCACCCAGAAACTGATGGGAGGTTTGCAAATAGACTAGCACAAACACCTACTGAGTTTGGACAACAGAAGCGAGAAATGAAAAGATGAAGTATGACTGGTAGACTGTGAAAGAAACCCCTGAGATATAAACCTGGCTTCTGGTTAGATTTTTTTCTGTACAAACTGGCACAAGGTCATTCTCTGTATGCGTTCTCTCTCATTTGTAAATTAAGAATAATACCTGCCTGCCTTGGATTATTTATGCTGAAGATTAATTAAAATTCATAAAAGCACTTTCTGGATTTAGTGTTGCAAAAATGTGGAAGTTGATTTGTAACTTTGATAAAGAGGAGACCTGTGATGAATAGTAAGAGGAAGCAACCACATACTATAGAGCTAATATAGCTAGGAGAAGTGCCAAAGTTTTGGTCAGTCTTTGTGATGGACTGCTTTCCTTAAGGTTGGACCTTTTTTCTGAAAGGATGGAAGTTTAAGGAATTTCGGGTTGTTTTTTTTCTTTAAACAAAGCTCTTAACTGTACAATAACTGAACATGCACACTACAGAGATTTTAATGAAAGGCTACTGTAGTAGTCTAATTATGACTTTAAATCACGGGTTGTCTCAAAGAATCTGCACAAGTTACGGTATGGGAAACTGACCCTCAGAGTGGAAATGGAGACCCCATTTTCCTCAAGTACTCCAGTTTGAAAGAAGTACTTTCACAGGGGAATTTTCTTCACCGACATTGTGGCTGTTTTCTAATCAGGGCAGAGGAAGAAGAGACTGACTCCTTAAATGTCTTTCCATATGCCATTTTCTGGCACGGGTGCCAATTGCAGTCTGGGTGTAAATTTTCACTCCCAAATTAAAGTGTACGTAGTGTCTGTAATTCCAGTTGCTGGGGCTTTTTACTTTGTGAGTATTGCAAATGCTACTATACACTCAGGATAAGAGTCTGCTCTCCTCTTTTGATGTCTTGTGATATGACCTGGTAGAATTATATAGGTGCTTGAAATGGGTTTTTGTATAACCACTCATAGAACAATATCAAGGCATTTCACTGAAAATATGAATGGGATCATTGAATAGATCTGGGAATATTCAGACAATAGCACTACCCGCCAAATTCTTGTAGTCACCTAGACACTAAATGTTGTAGACATGCTCAGTGAAGGAGGTAATGACACTTCCTAAGTGCAGTACATTCATAAAGTCACCTGTAATGGTTCTCCATTTACATCTGTTAAATTCTAGCTTATTGTCGTGCAGAATATCTAAAGAAAATAGTGGAATACTTTTTTTAGAACCCAATTTATATTTCTTGGCAACATTTTATTTTTTTGAGGTTCTTGCATAGCATCTATGCATATATATTTTCCAAATAATACTGATGAAACAACTTGATTTTTTTAAAAGAAAGACTGAAAAAATCCACTCAGAGTTTACATGTGATCTGTTCTGTAGTGGCTTTATTTGTAATAAATATAATCTTAAAAACAGTACCAATTCTTGGTTTTAAACAGAATCAGTGTTTTATAAACCACCTCAGCTGCTTCCTTGCTGCATTTTTCTCTTTCCATGTAATTGTAGCGTAATATGCATGTAATAATATACTGAAATATAAATGAAATGGTAAAAAAAAAATTGTGACAAGTCAGAAATACTTTCCAGCAGTAAAAATGTTTTCTGTTAATTCATTTCAAGTACCAAGTCATAGCACTTGGTACTTTCATTTGGAAGGTTAGCGGAGGAATATTTGAGTTTATCATATCTGAAAGTCCTAACTACACTCTATTATAATTTAAATTTATAGATTTTCAAATTAAATTTAATACTTGTAATCTTTAAATTGCATTAAAGGTTTTGCTGCTTGCTCTTTGCTTCTTATGGCTTGCCATCAGCACAATCATACTTAAGAAAAATAGAAACATGCAAACATGGATCCTTGGTGAATGAAAAAAAACCACAAGTTTTAATAAAGCTTTGAATGAATAGTCAATAGTTATCATCAGACACTTTAATTTCCATCTTGATCTTATCTTATATACTTTCCAGTGAAGAATATCCATACTTACGGGTATTTCTTTTTTATCATTAATTCAGCAGTACAAAAACCATTAATTTCCAAGGGCTCCCTTCCTCCTCCACAAATGACTTCTTTCTTTGCTTTAAATTCTTATTGGCCTAAAGTTCTTTGCACCTTTTTTCTTAGTGCTTAAAAGAACTTGTACATTTTTTTTTTTTTTAATAAATGACTACTACTTTGGTAAGCTTTTAAAACAACCCATACATGGGACTGATCATTTTTACGCTCCCCACATCTAACATATGCACCCATCAATTATTTCTGGGTATACTACCAAAGTAGCTGAAGTGAACATTCACAAATGGTGGTCGGGTGAGTTTGGAACAGTCTTTGCATCTCCATAGCATTCATGCTTTCTAAAGCACTTGCACAGGAGAGCTCCTGATAGACAGGTGTTTGTGTCACAGAAGGTTGAGAAAAATTGAGATCCTGTCAGATCAAAGAGGAAACATATTCCAAAAAATATCCTACTTTTCAATATATCGAGTAAAAAATCGACATAATACCATGAAGTCCTTGCTGATATCAAAGAGATGAATGCACATCATACTTACATGTGTATGAATGTCAGAGCAGACTTCAAGTGTGACAGCTAGAATTCAAAGGTGGTGGAAAACAAAGCAGTCTTATGGCTCACAGAGTTCGTGTATACAGAATACCACACTTCTTTTTCCATAAATTATTTATTTATAATTAATTGCAGTTATTGAATGTGTATTTGCCTGTGTAGTTTGGCTCAATTATGTTAATTATTATTGTTGGGCAGAACTGACCTCTGTATAGATTCCATTTTCTTACACTTTAAGTAGCAAATCATTTTCCTTGTTTCATGTGAAAAAATGCTTTCTCCTATTTTTCCTGTAAACTGTCTTTCATTAAAGCTTGATTTTTCTCTGAAGTCTCATGAAAATCTATAATTAGTTTCTGAGTTCCAGTCAATTAAATACTGGCCTAAAATAGTTCCCATTTGGAGTCTCATGGTATTTTGGGCCTCTAAGGTGGTGAGGGTTAGACTGTGCAGAAAGTCAAGAACTACAGAGCAAACGTTAGGTAGTCTCTTTGGGTTATATAAATATTTAGTTACCTACCAAAGGGGCAAAAATGCTCACTAAAAGGAAAAGCTTTGCAACAGCTATGTCCCACTAGTTCAAGCACTGTAATTATAATAAAAATAGACAAGCAATTTTGTTAATGTTGAAATTGCTCTAGGTTTGGTTGTTTGGTTATTTTCAGTGTTATTGTTAATACTGCATAAGTTTTATTTTTGCAAGTACAGTCTAAAGTGTTTTTGAAACTTACTGTGTCTGCACTTTTCCCTTAGTACAATTCATTTTATTCAGTTCACATCAGTTTAACGTTGGTTTAATCAATTGTATTGATTACGGTGGATTAACTGATGTATTTGTAGATGAAAGGAGGTATAGGTGAAATTGCCTCAATAACAGGTGTGGACTTTACTCTGTCGTAGTATTATACTCAAGGAAACAGGGAAATAGACTGAAGTTAGACAAAAAGCTCTCTGCTGTATTTGTACTGGGAAACTGATTTTATGATTTAAAATAAGAACAGAATGATTGGTGGTTCTTGCATTGCCCTAGATCTGCAAATTGTAAAGGAAACCCACTGATCTTACCTTTTTGCTTGCTTCTTTTCCTTCTTGCTTGTGTTTCTGTGTTTGAAAGATGCTATTATCATCCACTCTCATTGTGATCTACTGTAATTGCTATTATTACTGACACTATTTTTTTCTTTTTATTAAAACAGCCAACTAGATGCATAGTATATTTTGTGAACACTGATCCTCATCTCTCTGATGTTAGTAGAAACCAGGAATAACTAAGCTCAAAGAAGTGTAGTCACTTTGATGCATGCTATGGGACGGGAAATTCAGCTTGTGAAAGTTTGCCCTTCTTGTATATCAAACTTCTGCATCCATGTTAGAGAAGAAATTGTTCTCTGTGCTAGTGAGAGCTAGAGGGTTTTTAATGATAAGAAAGATGTTTAGAAGCAGTGGTTTTGTCTTCTACCTACTATTTTTTATAAGGCTTAGGTAATCTGCGTTGTGAATGCAGGCAAAGTAAGTTGGTTTAGGATATAACATTCCTGATGAACACCTTTTCAATGGAATGGATCCTCCACGTCTCTATACATTCGCATAGCGTCAGTCTTTATTTTGCTTTTCTCTTTTAAAATATCGTCCCCCTGCCTATCTTATTGACAAGATCAGAGGACCAGCTGAGGAACTTCAAGCTGCTCCCTGAGCACAAAAGCTAATGAGTTTCCTGCAGTTCTATGTCTTTTCTCCTTCCATCACTGCAGCAATACCTCTAGTTCTTCCTCACCCTGCACAGTATCATTCTCTTTCTCCTCTTTCTCCTAGCTCCTGCTGGTCTATAAGCAGCATGGGCTGTGACTCATCGCAAGTCAAGTGCTGAGGGCCATATGGTAGGCTTTAACAAAGCAGGAATGTCTTGAACTGTTTAATTGAGTGCGATTGGAATTTAATTCACTACCGCAATTTAACTTGCAAAACTCAAATGATGCTTTTGAAAAAGTGAATCTGATTCAAAATTGTGAGTTTGCTACAAGGTATAGAGATGTCCAACTCAGAAATGGAGTGTTGGACTCAATCCTGAAAAATAAATTTAGCTATGTGAACAAAGTTGGGAGTCATCCAGCTTGAGGAGTTTGGTTCTACAAACTAAGTTAACAAATCTCATGAAGTCTTTTGTTACAAACTGCACACGTTGTGTACTGCACTTACTATTGAAGTCTCAGCAGTGTTTCATCACTCTCTTATCCTTGTTAGTCAATCACTGCATGCAAGTTATTGTTTCTCAGTTTTCATAGTCTCAGCTATTGTAAAACCCATAAAACTCTTCAGCTTCCAGTGAGGTCTTTTTAACCTCTTATAAAATATGAAACTCCAACCAGATTGAATGATTGAATTTAAGTTTCCTGATGATATAGCTCAATACGCTGTGATGGAGAACTACAAATCAATTATAAGTAGTTCAATTGTCTTTGACGTGCTTCCTTAGTTCTTGACTCCCAGCTTGTATCTTGCATTGCTTTCTTGTGTTTTCAGTTAAAATTGCTTGCCGCCTTTAATTTCACTTACTGGCATACAGTAATTAAATATTCCCATCAGTCTACTAACAATTGTTTAGGAAAAAATATTATTTAAATCAAGTGTAATTTACTGATTTTAATTCTTGATATTATTATTGGTGATTTGAAATTTCATGCATTTCTGAGAATATGGCAATAAGAATACTGGCTGGCTGGGCCAAATTCCATGTCCACAATGCAATTTGTGCATTTAGTCTTAGAGTTGGTAGTAAGGAAACTGCTGAAAGTACCCCTTACAGTCTGGCTTCATTATCTTTAAGTTGTTTCTGAGAATAACTACTATGTATCTTAGGAAAGCCTGTCTGGCAGAACTGCAATATTATATTGAGCTTCACGTTCTTTTCAGTAGGCCAGTGGAACCAGGCTGGAATAGGTTTCCTGCAATCTAAGCTACTACTCTCTGAAGAGCTAAGCACACATGCTTAATGTAGATGGGTTTATCAGGTAAACACTCATGTCAGCATGGGGTTTCGTAGCTAATAAGCTTGACTTTGTCCTTTCTGTAGTATTCCTTGTGTTGTCCCTTGATGGTATGTTGTCTAGGAAAATGAAGAGAACATGTACATGACAGTCCAGCTAAAGCTTTTAATAAGAAGGTTCAATCAATAAGGAGCTAGAGTATGACTAAATTCCAGGCATTTGGGGTCAGACTTGCTTGCAGGAACTGAGTGAGCCTGAGTGACTAGGCTAGCAGGTTTGCTACGTGATTTAAACACCGTTTATGCTTACCTGTAAAGGCACAGTGGTACAGGCTGGTTGAGAGGCAATGTATAGTTAACAAGAAATTACTATTAGTAGATTCTGAAAATCCTAGCCACACACTTGAACATGCAAGGAAAAATGTCTGCCATCCTTTAAAATGGAACTTTACACTTAAACCTTTTTTTTGGGTTGTGCCATTTACGATTGCATGTGAAATTTTGGGTATTTTATTGCTGTGGTGGGGTAATAGAGCGTTCAAGTATGGAGTTTATACACCATCTGAAGTGGTCAGCTTAAGAGAGACAAATATTCAGTTTAATGGTATGCTTCTGCTTACCTGGAAGCATCTCTTGAAATTGCACTCATGTTGTAATAGCCCTGCCTTTTGTTATCTCTTTAGATAATAAAACTGGGAGCATTTTATTTCACCAGTTGTTTTAAATATATTACTGTAATTGAAGAGGGATTGCTTATATATTTCATAATAACAGCATGCTCTGGAAAGAAATTGAGAGGCTGAAGGTTTAATAACAAGCAGGCAAATGACAAAAACTGCAAAGGAATAGTATCGAAAATTATTTTAAATGTTGTTAGAGATGAGTGTACCTTCTTTGTGGAATGGGTACAATTCAGAATCTCACTTTAAAAAAAAAATTGAATGCTATTTTGCACTGCATTTTTATTCCTAACATTTTTATTTAGATGACTAGAATGCAATAATTATTTAGTGCTTAGTATTAGGCATTTTCCTCTGATGATTTAAGTGAGATGTAGTTAATGACTAAGTACATGATTGAGTTCCCAGTACTTATTCAGGCTGATCTCCCATGTCAGGACACATGTCACTGCTGAGTTACGTGATGATACCATTTCCTGATAAGCTGAATATCTTTTGGAGCTTATGGAGGACCTTAATGAATTTGCTGGACTCATGGAGGGTTTCATGGAGGGTAAATTATGCATTTGTGCACTTCTACTGTAATTATGAGCTGTAGCAAAATATTACTATAATTAGGCCATCGTAGTCAAGGTTAGAACACTGGAAGAAGTTGCCCAGGGAGGCGGTTGAGGTCCCATCCCTGGAGACATTCAAGGAGAAACTTGATGAGACTCTGAGCACCCTGCTCTAGTTGAGGCTGCCCCTGCTCTCAGCAGGGGGGTTGGACTGGGTGACCTCTGGAGGTCCCTTCCAACCCTGACATTTCTATGATAGTCCACATTGAGTTATTTTCACCTATTAATTGAAGTTAATAATTTTAGTTACTGAGACTAATTTAGATAACATACACATGACATTTAGTATATGCATAAAGGTGTATGTACAGTCATATTATCTCTAAAATTCTGAAGGATTTCCTACCATTCAGCAGGTATACAAGTACCCTGTAACTGTAACCACTGCAATAACAAACATGGATTAGCTTCTGCAACCTGTGAAATAAAACCGAACCAATGAGCAGCTGACAGCTGACGACCTCGCTTACAGTGGAGGACACTGATTTTGGAAAGACAGGCAGCTCTCAGAAATGTAAATGTTCCAGGAGTTGATGAGAAATAGGCGCAGCAGGAACTTAGCTTCTATTTTATACACTTCAGACGGGTACTATTAATTCAAAACAATATGCTATTCTCAAATTCCTTTTCTGTTAATGGCTTTTTCAAGACTCAGATAATCTGGAAAGTATCCATTATTTTTCTGTGAGAAACTTGATAGTGTTCTTACTAGGAATAACAAAGGTTGTATTGCATAAATTGAAATATTTTTAGTTTTGTCTGGCAGGAAAAAATGATCAATGTAGCAACAATATTATTAGCAAACAGTGTTAACAGAATTCAATAACATCTGCAATCTGAGGGAATTTCTAAGAAATAATTTCTATTTTAAATAATTTGTTATGAAACAAGTAATTGTATATAGGTAACTCATGTAACAATATTCTTTTAATTGATCCTTCAAACAGAGTTTCTGCAGATTATGTCAGTCCTATTGATCAGAGAAGCAAAAAAAGCTTTAAATGAAAAAGGTTAAAATACTAATTAAATAGCATCAAAAAAAAAATTGGACTGAAAAGGAAGTCACTGACATCTAAGGGAATCTATGCCTTTGATTCAAGCACTTCAAGGTTTCAGGTGTATAGAATCCTGTTTTGAGGAGGGTGGAAATTTAACATGCTCAGAAATTTTGGATAAAATTGCACCAATGTAAAGTTATGTATTTTTGGATATGAAATAAGAGCAATTGCCCACCTAAAGCTGATTCGTCATGACATAATTGATGTACCTTCTTGCTCATAAACTTTAATGGACAACACAGGCAGCTTATGCTGGGCATAATAATATTATTTGATTGTCTTGATTGTAGAAAGAAAATGCTAAGAGAACAAATGTAGGAAAATTCTTCACTACTGCCCCAGTTCTTCACAACATGGGGCATAATTCAAGAAAAGAAGAAATATGCAGACAAGAATTAAATATGATTACCTTTTATCATATTATTTATATAGTCTATGAGTTGATGTGGAACTGTGCTGCATACCATATTATTTCTTGATAAAAATAAGAATCTTCTTGGACTCCTGTTCAGACACCTCATTTTCTATAGTGTTTTCAGGCTATGCAATTTCCATTTTAGCAGTAATCCATAAAACTCATGACAGGAACTTCAACAGAAATGCAGACAGTAACCAAATTTGTGTCTTTGTCACTTAAATATTCTCTGTGAACACCAAGGACTTTGGAATTCAATTCTAACTTTTAATTTTCTGGATATTCTTTTGTAATTCTTGTTTCATTTATTGGTTTAAGATGTTGTTTTTTTCTTTCTTTTGGGGGAGGTTGAATAGGTAATATTGAAGCTGTGAAAGCTGCCACATTTTTTATTGTTTGTTTTCAATAACTAAATAGTCTTACTTTTTTATCCATGTCCTGTGCAAAATTTACTCTGGTTATTTTAAATTTTTACATCAGTTACTGAACAAAACAGAGAGGACTGCCAAAAGCATGTTTTACAGGATATGGATATCAATTTATTTAAAATGCTTTCCAAAATATATTGGAATGCACTGTACTATAATTTAAGTGTGCTTCTGTGTGGTTACTTAGGAAGATGTGAATAAAGAAAAAAAAAAAAAAAAAGAAAAAGTAATTTTACTGATACCTGCGGGAAAATCTAGAATAGTGGTCATTCATATTAAATTTATATCAACTTTATGAGGTTTTTGTCATCTTGACACATTTATGGAGCTGTTAAATTTTTGCTGCCTGGGGGATAAAATGTACTTGATGTGACCCCACTTATTAAATCGGGACCATGCAAGTAACATTGATGACTTGTCATTCAAGAATAAATAAGAACCAAGTCTTCTCTAGTTCTAGAGGAAGGACATATTTGTCAGAGAAATAGTTTGGGAAATAGGTATTATGATCTATATCAAGAACATACTTGGAAAGAAGGAAAAAATATACAGGCATTTAATCAGGTGTCTCACAAAACTTCTGCAGTGGTTCACGGGTGATAAAATAGGGCATGACTCATACTCCAATAGTCTAAAAGACCTTCCATTGTCCTTACATTAAAACTGTGTGCACAAGCAGCTACGTTTTCTATATGGACACACAAGTGGGCACACATTGTATTGAGGCCTTATATTATCATTGTGTTGTCATCACCACCTCAGAATGCCCACGATTATTAAATTTAATCAAATCTAATTTAAATACATAGCTTTTTTTAAAGCCAGATTTATTTTATATCGGAACCAGATCCAATAACCAAAAAAAATGACAGTGTCCATTGTAGTTCACAGAGATCAAATTTAGAATTGTTCTATTTAGAATAATTCTAAATTAGGATTCCATATCACTGGTCATACTCATCAACACCCAATTCATCACAAAGATAGTCATTGTGTTGCTACTTCTCTGAGCTTTGAACTTTATAATCATTCACAATGAAGTAATTTTCAAAGAATGAATATGTTCATGTTCATACCTTCATAACATTTTTGGCTAAAATTCTAAATCAGAAGAGAACTCTTCAACTTTTTGAAATACCTGTTTAAGAACTTGTATAGCAAAGTAATTTTCAAATTAATAGTAATACAGTTTTGCTGTCAGTATTTTTTCTGTATTATACCAAGTTAAAAGGCTTTATGTTTGAAATTTTAGAGTGAGTTATGTTCACTAGTTAATTTCTGTGTTTGGTTGGTTGGTTTTTTGGGGGAGGGGGACATTCTTATGATAGAAAATATATTCTCTTTCACAGCCAAAATCCTTTTATCTTTACTAGGCACAAACTGCACGGTTCTGCTCGTATTAATGAAAGTCTTAGTAGGAATCATTGGTTGTATAGCTTTTAGCTTCACTTAGTGAGATCTCATAGTAAATATTCACATTTGTAGACATAGTACTATATGGTATTTACTGAACTCTATCATAGCCATGCAGGTTTGTAACATTCTTTGCAAGTTCCAAAGTCCATCCTTTTCATATTGTGTTTTATGTAAAGCTGCTAAACCCTACTGCTTCTCTGATAATAATGCGAACCTATTTACTTTGTCAAACTGGTAAAGAAGTTTTACAACAGTGTGTGTGCTGGTGAGCATTTATTGCAAAATGTTTCTATCCAAATGACAAGTATGATGAGTATAGGCTCTTATTTACAATTTTATTACTTCAGTTTTTTAAGAAATTCAAGGACACCTGAAAGCGTATATCAGAGTTAATCAAAGTAAATATATCAGAGAGAAGTAGGTCCTCACTATTCCAACTGGTAACATAATAAAATTCTGAATGTACTTATTACCAAAGTACAGACACTGTCTTTTCTGTGTAGAAAATAAGCAGCTATGACTAATTGTAAAGTAGCCACAAGGTTTTCTCATGAGAGTAAATTTTCTATGCTAAACAGGCACGAGACAGGAAACTTCCACAAATCTAGTTTCATTCACAAATCTTCTCGACAGATTGTAAATTATAACATTCAGAATTTTTCATCGGGAAGATAAATGAATGAAGCCTTAAAACAAAGGTATTAATATGATCCCATCTAAGATATATATGTCCAGTCATGTGCCATATATTACATTTATCACTGAATTTGAAGTTTCTTTCTTTCATTTATGAAGCTGTATTAAAAACTTAGACAATTACTTGAGAAGAGCAGTGGATATAATATTTGTATTAAAGCTTGTTTTGGTATGTCTTCAGTGCTTATGTTATTTCTTAATATAATGGCAGCAATTTATGTAGGTGATTTTATTTTTATTCTGTTAGTGGGGGTTCTGGATTGTTCTTCCAAAAGATGCATTACAAGTTCATTTGAAACAGTTTTCTCTTTATAACTTTGGATTTAGTTTAAAAGAAATTAATGAAAATTTAACAATTTGTGTACTTTTACATCTAAAAATAGAATATATATCAAAACGAAAGTTTTCTACATATGCATCCCTGTGTTTAGGAAAATACAGCCTTTATTACAAAGACTTATCTATTATTTTTTCAGACTAATAATACAATTTCCAGTCTTACTCTGCTCTGGGCCATGTCTGTTTCATATGGGTCAATAATAAAGGTAGAGGTAGCACAGATCAATGCAAAATTATTTTGAAAACCCTAACGTATTATGTAGTATTGTAGACAGAGCAGTTATTTGTACTTTTGACTTACTCTAAAAAAAAACAAAAAAACAAAAAAACCCAAAAACAAAACAAAGGAAAACAAACCTCAAACCACAATCCAACAAAACCAATCCAACAAAACCAACCAAACAAACAAACAAAAAAACCCACCTAACATAGCCCACAAAAAAACCACCCCAAACCACCCTGTATTCATTATTCCATTTCTGATAAGGTACATAGAAGTTAATATGAAATATTTTAAGAAATAAGGCAAATAATTAGAATTTTATTTTCTTAGTCATGTCTGTTTGGTAGAGGAGTCCTCCATGGGTGCAGCTCTTGTGGGGACAGGTCAGTCTGGCTTGAAGAATGGCAGCATGAGTGCCACTCTTTCATCTATGGGAAACATCTCCAGTCACTGTCCTCGGTCATTTTAGCTGAATATCAGTTCTCTCCACATGCACATCTAGTGCAGAGTGGACCTCAAAATTGGAACGTGGACCTCAAAAATAAAAATATAGTGATTATTCATGAAACATGCTGATTCTTTCCCTTTTTATATGCTTCATTCCATGCTTTCATTGATAAATATATATATTTCTTCTTTTTTTACTACCAAATGGGTTTAGTTACAGTTTTATTGTCCTAGTTTTTGTAATAGTTGAACAGCACATAAAATATGCTTAGTAGGTATGCAAACCACTAAGGAAAACTAAATGGCAGGCATTTTAAGGCATGCATATCACACTGAGGAATGTATGCTACCTCTAAAATATATCACTATCTTACCAAAGATTACTACATCAGCGAAATTCAAAAGTGCTTTATTGGCTGCAGTGTTGCAATTTAAAGGCGTAGCAACCTGGTTCCGAAAGCGCACGGCTACCGCCCAATAACCGCGCGGTCCATCAGCA
>JANHFX010038878.1:0-27980 GCA_027560015.1 Chloroceryle amazona
TATATAAATATTTGTTCTTATAAACTAGATATTGCACTGCTGTATATTACCCATTTTATAGATGTACACATAATAAATTGTATATACATACACACACAGAGATAGAGATAAAAGAAATATGTAAGAACTCTTGGCCACAGCTGGTTTGAAAGAAGTGAGGAAAGATAAATGCCTTCAACCTGGAATACATGGCTGCAGTCACTCAAGTTGTACTAAAAAAAAGAATCAAGGAAGAAGGATATTCAACTTTTTATTCATTTCCCATTACTCACTTTCTAAACAAAAACTGATCAACAATGTCAATATCATAGTAATTTGCTGTTACTGTGTTACAAAAAAACTCCAGTTACCCAGTTCTGGAGAGAAAACAGTCCTGGACTGCCTAGACTATGTTGGTTTAAGCATAATGACTGAGAGAGCAAGAACCCTCTGTGAGTAGGAACAACAGGATTTATGGATGCATGTTTAGCAGTGCAAGTACAACTTGCCTATGCAAGACAAGTGGACCATCTGTTTCAAAGATTGCTTTTTGCTAGGCAAGATTTTTAGTATCAGATGTAAGAGCTATAATACCGGTTAATCACACAGAAAATACTAAATATTATACCACCTTTTTGTCTCCAAAATAATGAAAAGGATATAGTTCACTACCAAAAAGAATTCTGTTCGTTGTACAAAGTAAATGTGTTTTGTTTTGTTTTTTTCATGTATGTTTTTTGGGGAAAAAAAAACAAACAAACAAAAACAACATGAAGGATATGGTCTTTCAGTAGTGTGTATGATTTAGACTATGAATTAGGAACTTAAAAACATGTGAAAAGCAGTGTTTTCCAATAATACAGAAAAAGAATCTTCTTGCACTCATAAAAATTAGAACAACGGCCCATGTTACACATTACTGTTTCTCATCATTTTGTCCAGGTGCAGAAAAAGTGGCTTCATACTTTTTCTTCAAGCCTTTCAGATATATACGCAAACTGTCTGGATCCAGTCGAGAATTTCTGGCAGTCTGAACCAATCTCATTGCTAAATGGTATATGGCTCTCTCTTTCATCATCTCAGGAGTGCTTTTCTGCCTGTGCTGTTCTTAAAAACATACACATGCATTAAAATATGAAATTATGTCCTATTATTAAAATACTAATATTAGCTATTTTTCAGCCTATTTCCGGTGTCCTCATTCTTGGCTGTTACACTAACTTCACATCCAATACTTAGCGCTAAGGACTGCTTTGAGTTGTCACTTTAAAGTGACATTCAGTATAATCTTTTATAAGTGGTTTGAGAAATACAATTTTTAATTAAATCTGTTTTCATAAAACCATAGGCAGGCAGTGCTTATCCTATATCTGTTCAGAAACTGAAAATATATTTAAGCTTTATAAAACTTTGAATTACAGTATTATCATTTTCTAGTACATACCAAAATTTGTTTGGCAATATGATTTATGATTTCCTTTGCATCCAAAATTACAGATGATGGTAGGGAGGAAACTTCTGCAGCTTTTAATCCTAAAGATATAAAATACAAATCAGGATTTGTTTAAAGATAACCTTTCGGTTTTATTAAAATAATTTTAATATACATTTTCTCTTTGTGTTTATCTTTTTTTTTTTCTTTTTTTTTAATAAACAATATGGGTTTGAGATTTACAAAGTAAAAGTCTACTTTGTCGTAATGCCACCTCTAAGATACACTTGCATGTGAAGTTACTGCTGGTAGTACTGTAACTGGGCAGGATGAGACACATTAGGGGTTAAAGTTAAAAAGGCACACTGCTGTTAACAGCTTTCTCGGTTTGTTTGCTGTTTTTTTTGGTTTGGTTGGCTTGTTTTTGTTTTTGTTTTTTTTTTTAATTTGGCAGGCTGGAAAATACTGAGGTTGTGCTAAATATGCTCTCCATTAAATCCAGATACCCAGTGGATGTTGATGTTCATGTTTCACCTTCTACTCTGTTGCCAGCAGCCAAACTGCCAGGTACTTGCGGTAAGAAAGAGATGCAAAATACTTTTTCCTGCCCTAACACGCCTTTTTTAATTCTTCCTTTGCCTGTGGCTTTGGCTGTTCTATGGAAATTCTGTGTTTCATCATGTTAAAAATGAAAAAGGGTCAAGAAGAGTCCTTGCACTCTTTTTTTAGAATGTAATTTTGCTCAGGTAAAGCCAAGATACAAGCACTGAGTTACTAAAGGTTTCCTGTTCTCTGAAAATACACTCTAAAAATACTTTTTTTTTCCCCCTCAGTTAGTGGTGTTGTAGCATCCAAAATTGAGCTTGTGGTGCCAAAAATAAAGAAACTTATTCTGATAAAGAAATGTTTTAAGTCCAGGCAATTGAAACTAGAGAGGAATAATTTGTCATCTCCAGTTATCACTAACTTGAAAAAGTCTCATGTAGCTAATTTTCTGTTGATTAAATGTCACCTAAATCAAGGATCTGACTTCAGAATCTAGTATTTAGAAACACAGAAGTTACTGTAACTCCTTAACACGGGTATTGTCACTCGCTCATATTGACCCATAATCCATCAGTCTGTACAGTCTTCAGCATCATTTACTCTGAAGGTAAAAGAGAAGTAAAGCCACTTTGCTGAGAACACTAATGCTTTACTGGAGCCTCTCAGAATTGCCTTAGGCTGATACACAGTACAATTCCTGTCCTTTTTTTAAGAAACTTAATTCCTTTTTGCTAATTAAAAAAGGCCAAGATGCTATTTAATTTATATATCATTACTTATGGCAGACACATAAAAGTTTTTTATAATACAAACCTCAGCATTCACAGCTTTAAGTGTCTCTACAACTTTCACTTGCTTCCATAAATAAAGATTAAATCATCTCGAGTACCATGTGCTCGGGATGGCTCATCTCATTCAAACAGAGGTTAATCACATAGCTACCATCATTACCAAAATGTTTTTTTTCCACTATGAAAATTCATGTAAGTTCTTCACACTACCCTAAACTACTACCTCAATACATGGGTACTTACAGCACAAGCATTCGTAACATATTGGAGATCTGCAGTTACTACTGCAGATATGAAACAGCAGACATCCGTCAGCAGAAAAACACTGTTACATGCCTAATAACTGAAATAGTATAATCATATAGTCTTTGCTAAGTTAAAGTCACAGTGAAATCCATTACCATAGTTTTTTTCCTCTGTATATCCTTTAGAGAGTGTATAAGTGTAGGCAATTTTCTCCTTATTTCCAGCATTGCTTCTCACATGTTGTACTTCAAAATGGTAATTTTCCACATTAGGATATAAAGCATCCATATGACACAGTTCCAGGAAATGTGTGGCAAACAATGTAAATGCCTAAATAAGGAAATAAGAAACTGTTTTGGAAATTATCTTGGAATAAATTACAATAAATAAAAGATAAATTATCTCACAGATGTCCAGGTTTTCCTCCAAAACATTAAAAAGCTGTCTTTAAATTACTAAAGCAAATTAAAATCTTTTAAGTGATGAGTTCTACCATTGGCAAAAATCACAGAGTCCCAGCATTGTGGGGGTTGGAAGAGATCTCTGGAGATCATCTAGTCCAACCTCCCCGCTAAAGCAGGTTCTAGTGCGGGTTGCAAAAGATATCTTCTTCCAACTGGAGATTCTCCCACTCCTTTCTCAGTAGAAGGAAATTAGTACCAGAAGTAACAGGACATCCATGATGCTTACAAAATTTGACTAGGGTTAATTTGAATGATTGACAAATGGTTGCTTTAAGACTCTCAAGGCATGCTTTGCCCAAAGTACAAGCTAGAAAAATATCTGAACTTTTCAGACCAAATCATGAAAGTACTCTGTATAAACTGATAAGAAACTGAACACCTAGACACATTTAAAAAGGCTGACAACCTGAGACTGATCCCATAACTAGCAACAGCAGTGAAGCTTCCAGCCCATCTAAACCCATCTTCCACTTTTTTAAAGAAGCCTCTAATCTCTGTGACCAATTCATAAGTTGTGTGGAACTTTCACTGTAATTTGGAAAGATAACAGTCAGGTAAAGAGGTTCAAGCATACAAAGCTGTACTAAGCAAAACTAAAGAGATTGCAATATTCAGGTATTTTCAAATATTCATATTGCTAGATAGAAATGGCAGTTTGTGAGCAAGCTGGAAAGATACAGTGACCAGTGCTGTATCCTGAGTTTCATCTGGGATAGATTCAGTATTCTTCATAGGAGCTGGTACAGTGCTTAGTTTCAGATTTGTGACCAAAACAGTGTTGATAACACATCCATGTTTTAGCTATTGCTAAGCATCATCCCCACTCTTCACCCTACCCCACCAGTGAGCAGGATGGAGGTGCACACAGAGCTGGGAGGGGATGTAGCCAGGACAGCTGACCCCAATGGACCAAAGGGATATTTCAGTCCATATGATGTTGTACTCAGCATATAAAGCTGGGGGGAAGGAGGAGGCAGAGGGGAAGGTTTGAAGCTACAGAATTTGTCTTCCCAAGTTCCTGTTACACGCAATGAAGCCCTGCTGCCCTGAGGATGGCTGAACACCCACCTGCCAATGGGAAGCAACCATCAAATTCCTTGGTTTGCTTTGCTTGCGCAGGCAACTTTGCTCTACCTGTTAAACCGTCTTCATCTCTGCCCACAAGTGTTTGCACTTTCACGCTTCCAATTCTCTCCTCCATCTCACTGTGGGGGAGTGAGCAAGCAGCTGGGTGGTGTTTAGCTGCTTACTGGGGTTAAACCATAACAACCAGTGAACAGAAGTGTGGTTTATGTCACCATTTTTTCTCTATCACCATAATTCTTACTATTCATCCACTATGAAAAATACCATAATTAGGCAAGAAATCTCCACAAAACAGAAGTTAAATTATGAAAAAAAGACTGTATTTACTTTCAGTATGACAAAATAATTATAAGGCTGATTTTTATTTTTTTTTTTCAAAAGAGAATTACCTTTAAATTCAACAGATATTCACAGGCAGCATAACAAATGCCAATACCTTCTTCAGCACTGGTACCTCTGCCAAGTTCATCAATTATGATGAGTGATTTGTCATTAGCATTTTGCATGATGTATGTTATCTAGGAAAATATTTAACATGTTACCCTTCCTGTAACTTTTTTTTTTAACCCTAATAGGAATATTGCTGCTAATAGGAATATTTGTGTTACTTGGATTAAACTTAATGCAGAAATTTAAAGAAGTCTTGTCAGATCCACACATTCTACTTTTTTTCACAGCTTTCCAATAGCTGTCAATTCTAATGAAGCAAAATTCATAGTACAGCACTCTTTCTCTTTTCCATTAAGCCTATTGCTTTCCCTCAGAATCATATCAGTTTGGGAGAGGGAATTGAGCAGGCTTAGACTTCTACAAAAAATCACTTAATGTATAAGCAATAACAAAACATCAAAACTACTGTCCAACAAAGCACTGATTTTTACTCATATTGGGCTATCTTTTTATTTAAGATATGCTTGGTTTTCTGTGGTTTCCCAGCAAAGTAACAGACAAAAGCTGTTTGGGTTTTTTTACTACTTTTTTAAGTAGTCTTTCAGTGGAAATATACTAGCACAATTTCTATTAGCTTAACAGTAAAGAGGGGCCTTGAACCCTGGATTAGCTATGGTTTAGTACCTCTTTCATTTCTTTCATGAATGTTGATGCATTTGTTTCTATATCATCATCCATACCTATTCTGGTAAAAATTTGCTCTGCAATTCGAAAAGAACAGTACTCTGCTGGGACATAAGAACCTACAAAACAAGTGAAAGAAAGTATGAGTTCTCCTATCAGTGTGACAAATGCCAATTTGCCTGAATATGTCTGTGGGTAGAAATAAATATCAGGTTTACACTTTTTCTTTATGAACTGTAGAGAATGCATCTTAATCTATAATTTTTCATAACATGTTCTACCATTACTTTGTATGAAAAAAATTATTATATACATACCATAATTAAAGAAGATTATCAGTAAAACTGTAAGAAATCATATGCCTGAAGCTATGTGTCAGTCTAAAGGGATGGAAAAGTGCGAACACTACGATTAATTTACATTTTTGTAGCCACTGAGTTACTAGTCCCAAGGAATCTTAGACTCCCCAAAATAAGATATTGCCTTTATGAGACATTAAAGAATATTAGTGCTATTGAATAGAAAAGACGGGAAACCTGACAAAGATTTTACGGTCTCCTATTACATGTTTTTGAGAGCAATTCCCGAACAACTTGCAGTTGTTGTGGATTGGACCCACAAACAGATGGTGGACAAATTCTGTTCTCCACTGATAGGCAGTTTCATTTTAGCTGAGTTAAAGTCAGCCTGTTAAGGTCCTGTACCGCCAGTTTTACCTTTAAGGTAAAAATCATGAGGAATTCCTGAGTATAAGGATGAGTCTCAGACTTTAAAAATATTTGGTTTACTTTTATAATTTTAATCACAGAACCTTGCAGTATTTATTGCTACTTTTATTTGAAGTAGTTATTTATCTATTAATTCTACTTGGCTGTAAGCATGTTTCTGTATGCAACTGAGGTATGTTCAAGTTCATCTGTTGACTAACACATACTGTGGTGCCCAATGGGCATACTTCAAGGACACTTGTTATCAATCTAGCATAAGGTGCTAGACTGGGTTAAGGTGCTCCAAAGAATTAAAGCATACAACTGTGCTTCTAAAGACACACTGGGTGAGGCTTCCAGATACACAGATGGGGCCCCACAAATTTCCAGTAGCAGACCCAAAACCTTGCAGTGGCCTCTGTCAGCAACACAAGAACTGGTAGGAGCAAACAGACTTATTCTAGAAGCCAAATCCTCCAATTTCATAAATATTTTTAACTAGAAAACAATAAATGTGCTGCTGAAGGTTACCAATATGGTACACTCTTACTCACCAATTTGTGCCATAATTTGACAGAGAGCAATCTGTTTTAGGTATGTTGATTTTCCACTCATATTTGGTCCTGTAATAATGACAAAATTGTTTCCCTCTGTCAGATATGTGTTGTTAGACACAGGTTTTTCCATAGCTATCTTTTCAAGTATGGGATGCCATCCCTGTTTGATCGCTAAAGTATCAGTAAATTCTGGACGAACTAAATGAGAAAAAGGATATAAAATATTGCAGAGTTAGTATGGAAACATTATTAGCTAGTACATTTTGAAATCAAGTAGTTCTCGAAGAGAAGTTGAAGTCTGTGATCCCGATTCCCCAGTTTTTACTTTCCTGAAGTGAGCAAAACTAACATGCAGTACTCAGGAAGAACTATCAGCTACTTTCAGGTATAGATTCCGATTGTCGTGAAAGCATTTAAGATCTCTTACTATGAAAAGAATCCCATTAACTAACACTTCATTTCTAAACTAACATTCTGTGTTTGTGTTCTGTACCAAGGTTGGACTCCAGTAGAAAAGAAAAATACAAAGGGCAAAACTTGAAAAGTAATTAAAATAGAAAACCTGAAAGACAGTTTCAAAGTGAATGTATTTTTAATAATTTATTTTTATACTAATATAAGCACATCAGGCAGAGGGGCCACAAACCCTGTTACTACTAAGTACGTACCTTATTATATAAGCACGGGAAACAAGAAAGTAGCATTCCTTCTATTTTTGTTATATTTTATTACATTGATTATTTGAGTGTGCGCTATGCCTACATAGATCCATTTGATACGGGGACTGAATGTAATTTTGTCAGAAAACAGTTATTTTCTGAACCTATTCCATATGCCGCCTCCTATTTGTCTACCTCAGTGGCAGTACCCCAGTCTAAAAAATAAGCGTTGCTAGGTTTGGTGGTATGTTTAAATGGAGCAGCCTTCAAGAAATAGGTGCCAAAACAGTTTTTCAGGTTTAAATGTTGAGGAACTTTAATTACCTGGTGCAGGCTTTAGTAATTTAATGATTTAGATGAGAGAATCAAGTCTCAAAGAGGACAGAAAGCTACAAATGACAGTCCATTTCTTTTGGTGTATACACATTCATGCCTGGCTGTGCAAACTGCAGGTATAGATTTATGGGAGAAGCTAAGTGGCTTTGATCTTATTACTACTGCTGAGGAAAACTTGTGCTCTGATTCATCTGGCAGAAAAAAATGTTGTGATGCCTCAAGCATATCAGTTACTGGACATATAGATTCATGTGCTATGACTAGAATCATTACCACATAAAGATTCACAGTCCGTACAGCAAAGCAAACAGATCCTGCTCATGAACCAGAAATGACACGGCAGCATCAGCAATGATGAGCTGATACATCTCCTTAGATGGCTTCCAGACCTGATGTAGTATCTACACCATATTGTACTGTAGATAAGTATCTCAGGTCAGCATTAATTGAACACAATGTACTCATTTATACATTGCAGAACTGGGCTAGGGAAACAAGATGAACAATATGTAGGTAAGCACATAATCCTGGACTCCTTTGAAGACTACTTCTAAATATGTCTAAAGGTGCTACAGAAATTGTAGCAGATAAACAAAAGTAGACGCATATTTTGTTTTACAGTATATACTTAATGTTGATGTGCTTATATTACCTTGTGCCATTTCAGAACAGAAGTGTAAACTCAGAAGGTGCACAGACTTCATGCTTTTGAACAGAATATATTTAAAGTGTCCATCTTGAAAAGACTTGCTGTCAAGGCTTACAGATGCTAATTGGCAGAATGTTAATTTCAGTGAATAGACACATGAAGAGCATCAGCAGGAAATTGGCAGGGATAGACCAGGAACACTTGAAGCCTAGCGAGACCCAGAAATTATGTGGGTGTAGCAACTGGAGAACTAGACAAAACAGCCTGGATATTCTCCAACAGGGATTCTTTCTCTGGCCCATGACAGAATCAAGAGAAGAAACTTACCATAATCAGAAAGGGTGCAGGCATGAGCAAATGAAAGCAGCATATCCAGCATTGACACAATGTCAGACAGTTTATATAGGCAGTGAATGTGTTCATAGATCTCATTCAGTAGTTTACACACTATTCTGAAATAAGACACTGATTTAGGTGTTGCACAGTACATACTCTCACTTTATACAATTCAAAGAAATAAAGCAAGGTAATAACATTCATACTGTATGCATTAGGATAGGAGATTGCTCCTAAAATGCAATTGTCTCTGTCAGATACAAGCAAATGTACACATTTCTTCAAAGCAAATTATGATCTTATACCACCATCTCAAATCAAATTCTATTATCGGACACAAGACACATAGCTCAGATATCAACAGCTTCTAAGAAAGCTTCACAGAAAGAATGAACTAAAAGCATAGGTATAGAATAATGTACATTTTATCAACACATCAAATGAGACTAATTCCCTTAGGCCTCTGGGTTAATAAAGCCCCACATGGTTTCTAGAAAGAATTGCCATTAAATTGACTTGCAACATTACACTTAGCAATTCTGAAATAGACAGCAGAGCAACATGACATGCAGCAAGGACAAAATACAGAAACAGACAGTTCTACAGTAATGCAAGGAAATGATTTAAAGTCATGATTCTGCATTACAAAATTAATACATTCATTGTGTCATTTTGTGTAGATAATTCACCCATAGAAATGCAATAAATAAATGCTTATGTACTTGTTATCACATTTAATACAATACATACTTCATGGGTTGTTTTTTGTCTCAGGAAGTACACTTGATCAGTGTGACTTTGGACAATTTCTGTAAGTAGACATAGCTTAACAGAAAGATAGCTTTCAGAAAACATGTAATTAGCTGTTAATTGGACAAAATAAATGGAGTTAACAAATATTAAATAGTTTTAAATGGTGTCTTACAAGTAGGTCATGTGATATATTTCTCTCAGTGACTCTTGACATCTTTCATTCATTTTTATTAAATCTGGTGAAGTGAAGCTATATGTGTTTTTCATTTTAGTAATCTACAAGCAATTCAAACCAACAGTAAGAACTTGCCATATCAGAAACAAAAATAGTTTCTAAAAAGCAAACTAGGAACAATGGGGTAGGGGAGTGGAAAAAACAATGCCTGGTTTCATTTTTCCAATATAAATTTTTAAGAAAAATCCATATAAGAGAATGCAGTTACCAGCAAGACACACAACTTTGTATTTACACACAACATATCTGTATGTAATTACACATTTCTAACTATATTAACTAGAAATAGGGCAGTTATAAAAACATACCAATTATACCTTCATTTACTTCTAGGTATCTTCACAAATTATTTTAGCTGTTACTTATGTTGTTATATAATGTGTACTCTATTAATGTATTATACATTTTATATACAGCAAGCCCACAAATATTATATGAATAAAACATATCTAGTACAGATACCTTAGTAAATTCTGAAGGAAGTTGGCCATTGGGTAATGTTGAACAATCGACATTCATCTGGATAAAAAATCCACGAGCAGAGCTGAAACTTGTTTTCATTGGTAGGTTGTACTTTTCTGCAAGTTGTGTTATCATACCTTCATATCACAAAGAAAGATTTGATTCAAATTACATCCATTCATGTGCATGCACACACACACGTGTTTGAGCTGATGTAAAGATGCACACTGTTAATGTGATTTATAGGTGCCGAATGTGTCGGGTAAGTAACATGACAAAAAGCCTCACAGGTGAGTCTCCAGGGCATTATTTAAGTAATGCATTAATGTAACAGTGTGGCTGCATAAAGCTATTGGGAAAAGAATTCCAGTGGAGAAACAGATAAATTTGTGTGTTCTTTAAAGACATTTCATGCATTTGACCAACTCCAGGTGGGCTAACTATGAAAAGTAAAGTTTGCTTAAGCGCTTAGCATCAGTGTCTAATCAGTAGACAGAATATGAACTGTAGACTATAGACTCTCAGTTTTTAATCAGTTCATGATTCTAAGAAATCGTCTTTCCACAGATGTAGGGTAATGTTTTATACTTGTAAACCCCCCACTTAAATCTATCTTGTTCCTAGCTGAGAAGATACCACATGTAGAAAACTAGTAGAAGACAGAAGAATATGTAGATAAATCATAGGAATTCTGAATATAGCAAAGAGGGTAATAATGGGATACTGCTGTGGGAAGAAAGGACGAAGTTACATAGTAGCGCTTTCCTGCTGCTCATTGCTCTGAGCACATTCCACTACTCACATTCTACTCACATTCCAGCCACTCACAACGGAGACTAGCAACTTAAGACATTGTGGATATAGAATCACAGAATGCTTTGGGTTAGAAAGGACCTTTAAAGATCACCTAGTCCAATGCCCTGCCACGGACAGGAGCACAAGTGTGGTGAGGAGTGGCTGAGGTACCTGGGCTTGTTGAGCCTGGAGAGAAGGCGGCTCAGGGGAGACCTTCTGGCTCTTAACAGTTCCCTGACAGGAGGCTGGAGCCAGGGGTCGGTCTCTTCTCCCAAGGAACAAGCAACAGAACAAGAGGAGATGGCTTCAAGTCAAGATAGGGGAGGTTTAGATTGGGTATTAGGAAAAATTTCTAAATTTCTTCATTGAAAGCGTTGTCAAGCATTGGAACAGGCTGCCAAGGGAAGTGGTGGAGTCCCTATCCCTGAAGGGATTTAAAATATGTTTAGATGTGCTGACAGATCTGGTTTGGTGGTGCCTGGCAGTGCTGGGTTAATGGTTGGACTCAATTATTATCTTAAAGTTCTTTTACAACCTAAACGATGCTATGAGTCCATTGCTGTCACGGACCATACGAAAAGCCTTACAGAAGTCCAGGTAGACAACAGCAGTATTTCTGTCTTTGAGTCATTTAAGGGTTTAATCCAGTAAAGAGGAAGAAAGAAGAGTCCCTTCTGCAAGTATGTGGGCTATAGTGAAAACAAGAAAGGGGAACCCATCTGTTCACATATTCTGGAATTGCAGCAGCTAACAAGTTTTGGAAGATTTAGGAAGTAAAAAACAATACTATTTGTACTTTTCACTGTATACTGTGTAGAATGTAACAGAAGGAAGTAGGAGGCTTACAACATGAGATAGATGCTGAAGTTTCTTATGCTTTTAAGTAATTATTTTAAGCAACTATACAGTAAACTAAGATGATGGCTCTTTAGCTAGAAAACAATGGTTCATACTAATAAAAAAGAAATCCATTCCACAAGAAAATTTTTTTCTTCTATTTTGACTTAATGAAAAGCAGGAAGGCTACTAAAGCACAGTAACAGACATTATGCTAAAACTCCTTTCATTTGTATTTTCCAACTCTTAAGAGCTTGTCTAAAAAGCAGTCCACAAATAGATGTCTAAAATAGAAAGAACAAGGAACTCAAGATATTTTATTTCAAGAAGCTATAACAAAGATGCAGCTGTTTTATGCCAAATGTTTTAGTTGGAGTAATTCTGTTATGTTACTCTAACTTTCTGTACTTTTAGAGGAAGGAGCAATGGAGTTTTAAATATAGGAATCACAATATAATTATTCAACTAATTCACTAAAATAAACATGCTACAAGAACAGAATCTCATTATGTATTTCAAAATACTCCAATTACTTATCAACAGCAATCAGTTTATATTAATACTAAATACTTTTTACATATAAGGTGGTTATAATACCTAGGACTACATGACTACATGCCAGGTGCAATGTACTTTGAACTTCAAATAAATAAAATCTTGGTTTACAAATACCTGCTATGTCATCCACAATTTCTGTGTATGTTCTACGCGCTATGTCAAGGAATTCATTGATGTTAGGCTTTACAGCATAGCATTTCTGGGTCCTCATACTCAGACATCCTTTTGTGTACCTTGTATCATCATTAATTACAGTTGTAATCTTTTCACGTATAATTCCAAATCTGCAATATTAGTTGTATTGCTACTTAGCTACAGAATACTTTGATTTTTATTTGAAATATCATCCCAAAATTACAAATAAGAGTATTACAAATAACTGATACAAATTATCTACTGTTAAAACCAAATGCTAAATTTCTTGTCTATTTTCTCTTCAGAATGAAGTATGACTATACTCAAGTCTGACCAAAGATGATATTCGTATCTTCAGGAGTAGAAATTATTTCTCAAATATATAAACAACAGTGGATTTTTTTCATTATTATGGCAACTCTAAGAAATTACTATTTCAATCTTTTCAGAATTACTTCTAATTCAAGTGCAGTTCAACAACAATTGCAGTATCACAGCTAACTTTCTGGTTTGCCTTTTTCCTCTGTATTTTTTAGTGGGAAATTAGAATTTTTGACAAAATAATATTTTAGGCAAAAGACTCGAGCTGTAACTGCAAGTACAAACAGGCAAAGATACTGTATTTTTAATCTTACAGACATTCTTAGAAAGATGAGAGTTTCAAACACATTAGCTAAAGTATTATGATAAATACCTTGTATCTTCGAGAGATTTGTAATAAGCCTTTAGCAGCGGTGTGTTACAGCTTCTTAAAGTGGTCTGTTGAAGATTAAAATATGGACATGAACAGTTACTTCTTTTTGTAGCTCTTTTAAAGGACTGAGAGTTCTTAGAATCACTGAGATTCATTTGCAGTCGCATAAGCAGCTTACAGAATCTGAGCATATAAAAACAATTATTCTGGTAATGGTAGGAATCCAGATATTAAGAGTATTAAACTCAAATTAATATCTCCAGCTGGCTTAAGAATTAACAGACTATGTTGCCAGTATTGTGTTCTGTGACACAGAAACAAAGAACATATAAAGTTTTGGGGGTTTTTTTGACTCGGTGATCCTTATCAGTCCCTTCCAACTTGAGATTTCTATGAAATTTAACAAACTGCACTCTATAGAAATAAGGACAAAATGTTCTGTACTTTATTTAAAAAAAAAAAAAGAAAAAAAAATAATAGAAAACTACAGAGCTTACTTTTAGAGGCTCCACAAGTTCTAAAGTATGCTTCAGGTAGATTAAATTAGTTATTTTTGATTCAGCACTTTTAACCTGTAGAAAAAAAATAAATATGAGGTGTTAGTATGTCTATCTGTTTAAAAAAATACCTAAGAACTAGCAGAACTCGTGCTGTTAACTGTAACAGGATTACACTTTTAATGAAAACTGCTGAAATACTTTATAAGCTCACTTTGACAACTTAACGTGTAACTGCATAGAAAGGGTTTCCCTAAATTTTACATTGCCTACTGTGATAGAATGTCCATCAGTAGCTAATATTTTCATATGTCTGCACTGATAATGATTGACAACACTGCTAAGCCTAGTTATGAAAACTTCTTTTAATCTTCTACATATACATAAGTCTACACAAGCCTTACATTGCTTGTAGACTCTCAAAGGAAATACATTATGCATCATAATTAAGAAGCACAGACTCTCTCATAAATGCTGTTAAACACAACATAACCCAATTGGTTGACTTACCTTTGGTTAATATATTTATATCCTTAAACATCTGCCCATGCAATTAAAAAAAAATAAAATCCACTAGATGTTTAAAAATTTTGCTAACAAGAATGAATGCTCTTCAAAATTTTTTGTCCACATACACATTCCACCTTGTTACGTGTGTCCCATTAATGTTTATGATAAAGAATATTGCTGTTGATACTAGGGCACAGCATATGCACTGTGGAAGAGGATTTAGGATTTTAAGAAACCAACATAGATAAGCACATTTTCTTCTGTTCCAAAGAAAATCTAGTGTTAGTTTTCACCATGAACACAGGAGTATGGCCCCATGTGAAATACTGTCTCTTCACACCTCTACTTTTGTGGTATAGGGTGTCTCTTATCTTACCTTCTTTATAAAGTTATTTTCTGTAAAAGAAAGGAACTAAACAATGATAAATGAATTAAGAGAAGAATCATAATGTGCAAATAAACATGGGGTCTAAGTCTCATGGTGGAATCAGACCTCAAAAGGACAAGGTCATAAATGAAGAGCTGGTATTTTGAAAAGGAAGATACCTTTGCTAAAACAGTTCTTATAGAAACTTGAACTGAACTGCTATTAAATGTGCCTTTTTGTACATGCTGCACTTTAGGGTCAATTGCAAAAAAAAGGAATAAAGCCACAGTTGATAGCTCTTCTGAATAATGCTACTTTATGATTCATTAATTTAGTCATTAATGACTAAAATGAAAGTCTATTCTTTACAGCAACTGAAATTAATTTGCCCCGTCACTCTAGTATGTAAAGCATTATGATTATATGAGCATTATGATAAAATAATATATACTCTCAATCTATAGTAACATTTTTCCATGTTTTTTTAAGGTGCAGTGTGCCTATTTATAAATATCACATTTTAATATTGCATATCATAGCCAGGTAACTTATCATCTACAGTGTATTTTGAAACATACTGTATCCTGTTTAGGAATTTGTACCAAAACTGAAAGTAGTTGTTCTGTATCCAGGAATTTTGCAATGACTGTAAAACAAAAGTAAACAGATCAGAAAGTGAACTGAAATTGCAATAAAATCAATTTACATTTAAATGCACACAATTATTTAGTGATACATAGGATAGTATCTTTCTTTCATTCTACCTTCACAAATTATTTATCAGGGGGAAAAAAGGTTAAAAATAGCTGCTAGCTATATTATTTTGTCACAATTATACTCACCGTATCTAAGCATGTACTGATTATTGTACAGGTGAACATGTATCAATACAGCAATATTCTTTTTATTAGACTGGATCACATTTCCCTTGTGATAAAAATTAAGGTTACATTATGCAACTTGAAGTGGACTAACTCATACTTGAGTATTGTATTTTTTTTTACATTTGTCTGGACCACTATGTTTTATGAAGCGATGGAAAAAAAATGCATACACAACATGTGTTTTTAATATAGTCATTCTGTATACTTATATACTTCCAATACAGTAAGTACCTAGAAATAAAGGTAGTGAGACAAACTCAAATTCTTTCAAAAAGCTATTAGTTCACTGAATCATGTCCACTTTGAGACAAATTTGCTTTTCTTAGCAAAATGCTTGGAAAAATATCACTATCATAAAACAGATTATTTTTTTAAGTGTCCACTATATGAGTGTCACCTAACAAATCATAAAAAAAAAATATCTTCAAACATGTTGAGTCACACCACATACTTTAACAGATAAGAAATATACTACTGTGCATTAAAAAAGAAACTACTACCCGCTTGAAGACCAAAAAAGAGCTCCTCATCCTGAAGTAATTCCTGAACGCAGTCCAGCCTCATGTTAATGGTTTCAGCATCAGCTAGAGGCTCCAGGATATTGGATCTAAGTCTTCGACTTCCACCTGGAGTTTTAGTATAATTTAGGACACCAAAAAGCGTGTGACCATTCCTTTGAAAACAAAACAGATGTGAAGAATACACTCACCAAAAAATAAAGATGGTAAATGTCAAGTGATATTTTCAGATAAAGAGTATCCTACAAATTTGAGGCATGGTATTGGGATGCTTAGCACCTCATCATGTATATTATATGAACTACAGTAGTTCAGGAACCAGGTAGGTGAATGTAATTTAATAACATAATATTAGCCCTCATTATATAACTTTCCAAAGTATAGAAATACATTTGTACTCAGTATTTTCCTAATTTTTTTTTTGTGACCTCCTTCCTCTCAAAACCATCCATGGAATTAGGAGCAGCTTTCAGAGAAATAATGCTCTAGGGATACCAATCTTAAAGTGGCTGGCTCCTGCAGTTACATATGAAGCAACAGAACAAACAAGAATGAATTGGGGACGGAGTGCAATAGGTGACCAGAAAGAAACTATAGTTACCTCCCACTTCTGAAGAACAGGTCTAACTGTGTACTATGCAATCCCCCCAAAAACTTAAAGTCCCTGCACACATCAGAGAGGTTGAAACAAGGTGATCTGGGAAGCCCCCTTCCGATACAAGCCACTCTATGATTCTAGGACATCTCTCCAAGTGGAAAGCTCTTATGAGTAATATTTGGAGAGTGAGGAATCTCCAAGCTCCCCTTTTTACATCAGGGCATTGAGTGGATTTCTAAACAGAGGACGATCTCAGAACTTGGCAGGGAGCAAAGTACAAGTACTTAGTCCCTCTATCTAACCAGAAGTCTAACTGTCTTGAGAAGAGAAACTTTGCAACTTCTTCTGCCTAAAGGCAAGTAACTCCCGGTGAAGAAATGCTCCAAGCATTGCTCTCAATGTGGAGAGATACCATGCAATCAAGTACTGCACTGCACATGACGGTCATTATAGAAATTACTTGTTTGCCACTATTAGAGAATCACAGAGCAGTAGGGGTTGGAAGGGACCTCTGGAGATCATCTCATCCAACCCTGCTGCTAAAGCAAGTTCACCTAGATAAGATTCCTTAGAGCTAAGGAAAAACAAAGCAACCTTTCAAGCTTGGAGTGTTTATCTTGTTCAAAATGAATAAAACCTAGGCATTTTAATCCAACTTCTCGCAGAAATGTTGCCTATTTTCACGCTCTCTGAAATTTGCATCAACGTAATTTATAAGCTTGAATAAAATACAGACAGCACTGAAAAGATGCCTATGTATCATCTGTCCCTGCAATTCACTTGTTGTATTTCCTATGGTGGAAATTTTGTGATGAATTGTGATGCCTTTCTCTGTCCAAATATTTTTTTTTTAATCCCTAAATGGTATATAATGGCATAAAGAGAAATAAAAATAATGGTCCACTCTTTCACCAAGTTTCATTGATAACTGTGTCAAATACAACTTTATAATAAAGTTAAATTTGTAAACTTAAATATTCTTACCGAGAGTCTCTGTTATTAACTACTAGTTCAAGATTTTGTGCGGATGATGAATCTATCATAGCTGTTTTCTCACTCCCCTGGAAATACATCTTCAGTGATTTAGGAGCATAAACTGAATTTTGAATAAATTCAACATATTTTAGCAATGCTGCAGCTGCTGCAAGACAGTAATACCTTGGGAAGAAACAATTTTTAATCAAAGTGGAATAGTGCTACTTAAATACCACAAAACCAAGCAATGCACTACAGGAATCACATTCATACCTCTGCTTGACACCTACTAGCATTGACAGCACTGCAAATGCAGTATGTTTTAAGTATGCACTAACCCATGTAATTGTGCATGTATATGCATGCAAATCAAATATTCATCACTGTTTTGAGTCTCTGTACACTTGACATCCCACCCTATCTAGCTGGTATTGTGAATTTCAGTAGTTACACATCACTTGAAGACAAAAGTTACCAAGTATCACTACTTAAAATTGTTGGTACAAGGAAAAGGAGAAGTTCTTTACTGTGGTGGAGCTCTGGAACAGGTTGCCCAGGGAGGTGGTTGAGGCCCCATCCCTGGAGACATTCAAGGTGGGGCTTGACAGAGCTCTGAGCAACCCACTCTAATTGAGGATGTCCCTACTCTCAGCACAGGGGTTGGACTAGATGACCTCTAGAGGTCCCTTACAGTCCAGGCATTTCTGTATTTCTGTGTTACTAAAACACTTGCTGAGTGGTCCAGAAAGAAAGGCAATCACAGCTGTTAAGTTGTATCTTTAAGCAAAGAATGAAAAGGAGCAAATAGAAAGCTGTGAAAACTCAAAAAAACCCCACCCAAACCTGTAACAGGTTTTCTATTTAAGTCTCTAGATGTATCAGAAACACTGGACAGCAAAATAAAAGAACAGCTTTGTTATGATTTTCAAACTTTTTCAAAATGCCACAGGTGTGTACCAACTAAAAAGTTGTTAAAAACTTCTAAGGACACTGTATGCTTTTGCCTTACTTAAACATACTTTGATTGAACCTCCATGAAAATGGTACTGAATTCAGATGCACACAATTGTTCTATGTATTCCAAACCCTTTGTTTCATTGAAGTATTTTCTTTGGACAGTTGTAAAAGTAACATTCTGTGAAGATGAGGGAAAAAGCAAATAGTTTTAAAAGTTACTGAGAATTTTCCATCAGACAGACTTCTTTATTTCTCTAGTGATATGTACTTCCAAGAAACCCCTCTCTATAAAGTATTCATTCTACCTTATTACTGCACAAGCAATCCACGCTATCATCACTCATCTTTCCTTCTCTCTGGTACTGAGTTCATATCACGAAGGCTCATACTACTGTTCTGAGCAAATCAACATAGGCTGCTTCTACTCCAAATTTTGAATTTACCCTGGATTTGGTTAAAATTAATTACTTGGGGGGATTTTTTTTTTTTTTCAACTTTTAATTAAAATTAATTACATTTTTTCATGATAGTATCAATGCTGACGTTCAGACTGTTGCTTCCCTTTGCCATGGTTTAAGTCCAAGGATTATCATCAAGCCTTTGATGGTAAATAGGGAATAAAGATATACAGGTCAATTTAACTGAATGTGTGTGATATACAAGTGATTTATGTGAGAGAGGTTGTGCTCTTTTTCCTATTCTGTGATACAGCCTCATCGATTTATCATATTGAGAGAACAACAGAGCAAAGGAAACTGCTTGATTTTTTTAATCTCTGAATCTTTCCTAGGCTTGGCAGTGCTCAATATTCTTCAATGCCACAAATTCAAAACTTTCAGCTTTAATCAGCACTATACTTATTTCTGTAACTGTCAGGATTAGAACTAGCACCAGTGAAGCTGCATTTAGAGTATTCTTTACCATGGTAAAATTAGGCCCAAATATCACAGAAAACAAAATCCAACTGAATGTAAGGTTTTAGAAGTTGTGGAAACCTCTCAAATCAGCAATCATATAAAAGTGATCAATAAGAACTCTAAAATATGGAATGAAATTTAAGAGCTTACCTTGAAATGTTCTGTTATCAGACTGAACAATTTTGTGTTCCCTGCATCACAAGCAGTGTTTGACATTATTATCTCTAGTGGTGTTAATATCTTAAGTTTAGTAATAACCTGAACAAAAAATTTCAAAGTAATTCAGTAAAAATCCAGATATAATCTAAAATATTTTTTACACAATAATAAGCCAACCATGAAGATTTATAGAATCCTTTTATTTTAAAATCACTGTTCCAATCTTGTAAGTAAAGACCAAATTTTTTGCTAACTTCTACACTAATGTGTCAATCTTATCTGTATCTATAGATATGGATATATAAATGTCCATGAAACTAAATTAAAAACAAATGAAACAAAACAAACATACACACCCACCAACCAACCGACCGACCACCAACCAACCGACCGACCACCAACCAAAAACAAGCCAGAGGTATCTATCCTCTGCTATTTCAGTACAGAAACATGCATGACATTGAAGCAACAGATAAACATCCACAACGCTATCCCATGGCTATGAGGGGAGAAGAACTTATTCTCAACAGATGTCAGCTTTCTGGGCTTGCAGCTAAGTTAATGGTGCTCTGGAAGATGAAGAAATGCAACAGGACTGAACAATAATAATCTTTTAATTGAGACTTATTTTAGACTCTGCTCTAATCTCCTCTTAAAACATTTATCTCAGTCTTACCTTTTTCAAGAAGTAACTGTGATCTTTATGAAAATATAAATTCTTTTGATTGCATGGGACTTTTTTTCTAGGTACAAGCAAATCGATTTTTCACCTTTAAAACCTTTAAGTGAATTGTTATTTAAGTTGCCACATCATCAGCTGAATGCCTACATTTTCTGATACACCCACATTTTCAAGGTAGACATCTCACTTTTATTTTTAGTACTGTGTATTAAGAGAATTATTTATGTAGCTGCCAGGTTCAACATGTACTTATGTGTGTTAAGACCAGAATAAGTTTTAAAAGCACTAATGATTAAATAAATAAAAAAAAATCATACAACATTTTAGTAAAGATTTGATAGCTCCTTATATTTCGAGTCATATCTACTTATTACCTTAACTAAATTTAGTTTTTATTTCTTTGAATATTTTAAAGATGCTAGAAGCCACATTATTTTCTAGTATGCTTAAGCACAACAAAGCCATTAAATGAGATGTTTTACTAATGCTGGTGTTGCATAAACTGAGCAATTACTCTCAATTTTAATGCAGAGTAAGCAGTGCTGGCAGGCATAACACTTGCCTGTAAACTGACTGACTTTCATTTCAGACTAACATAGAAGGAGAATTTGCACAACCGTACACAGCCATCCCTACAGTTACACCCTCCCCCCTCCATTCACCCCCCCATTTATGCAGTTCTGCTCGCAGGGTTGTTGCCCGATGAAAAAATATTTGGAGGTTATACTACCATGTATTGTCCAATGCTTTTCAAATCAAGGCTTCTCACTCCTACACAGCTCAAACACACTTTTTTTTGCAGAAAGTCTATTTTTCTTTTCCAAAACATTATTTCCTCTTTTTTATTTAAGAATCTTAGGTGCAGTGAAGAAATGTCAAAGAAAATATCCTTTCAACACTGCACATTTTCTAGAACTTGTTACTTTCACTTCTGAGAAATTTATTCTACAAATTCTAAAGTTTTATTTTCGATTAGTCATAAGCTTTTAAAAGAAACAAATTCACAATAATCAGCCTGTAAGGGATGCAGCAACGTATACAACAATACCTTGGCATAAGTTGTATTGTCTGCAAACTGTGATAACATCACCTCGGGATTTTTTAAATCAATACTGGCCATTCCTACTTCACCCCTGGCAAGGCCTCTTCCTTCTACTACAGCTACAACAACAGACGCAACAGTATGGGCAGAGACTGCAGAAGATGATGTAGCTGTAAAAGAGTTGCATATATGCAGTTATGAGCCAATATGTCACATTCACAGAATCATACTTTGACATTCCAAGTCAAACGTGTACTTATATTCCCATGTACATGGAAAGCCCTTTCAATTTGCCAAACTTAGTTATAATACAAAAATTCTGTTTGTGGAACTTCTTACTTGCCATAGCATATGGACAAGGCACATTTCCTGAAGTATGACGATCATAATCCTACATTAAAAGACCAAATGAATGCATTCATTTAAGACTGTCAGAACTAATCACATTTCTGTAGCACATGGAAATACAGTTTCCGAGTCACTATCTCAGCACTAAACAAACAAAAAAGTTTAGTACATGCCAAAAGGTATGGCTATTATTAAACATTTGTCATTTTAAATTCAAAACTAAGCATATCTATTACCACTAGTTAAAATCAGGTGTATTACTTTCAGAGAGATACTCAAAGTTAATATTCCACTAAAAGCACAACTCTTAGATCTCAAGTTAGGGTAAACAAATTTATATTTATACATACAGATACATATATTTCATTCAATTTTAGGCTAAAATTACTAAACTATTCTAAAACTTGCATATCTATATAGAATTCTTGAAATCCAGTCATTTGATTTTTTTTGTTGTTGTTGTTTTGGGGTT
The DNA here is from genome assembly GCA_027560015.1 of Chloroceryle amazona. Classification (NCBI taxonomy): domain Eukaryota; kingdom Metazoa; phylum Chordata; class Aves; order Coraciiformes; family Cerylidae; genus Chloroceryle; species Chloroceryle amazona. Next base: position 22,258 of record JANHFX010038878.1, read on the forward strand.
TTTTTTTAAGGCATTAAAATCTTAAAATAGGTTTGACTTAAATTTTCTCAAGTATCATCATAAACTCAACTAATATAATCTCCTTCAAACACTCAGCTATCTCTCAGAGGCAGTCTTACAAAGATTAAGTATGAAAATTAGGATTACAACTCCATAACACCTAATGTCTTCCTTTCTGAAGACCCTAAACCTCATTTCCTTATCCAGTCTTTTCCCATGTAGACAAAACCACTAACCCAGCTGCTCTAGCAATTTGCCCAATGTTAACAGAGCAAATCTACTTTGCGATTGTATTACAGATCTACAACAAACCTGATGCTTACACGTAAACTGAACTCTACAGACCTATGATTCCTAATCTCCTGTCACTCAGATCCAAATAGCTTATTTTAAAAATAATGCCATTTTGTCTTCAGCTATGTTTATTGCAGTATAATTGACTTGAGACAAATTTTAATGCATTTCATCTCATTCCTTCCATACCACTTCATACAATACTGAGCTTTAATTAGTACTACATTAAAAATCAACTGTAGTCTAGCACTCCAGTTTCCATTCCCAAAACCTAGGCTGCGAGCCAACAACATGTCCCATGAGATGAGGCATCACCTGCAATCAGAATTGGGGGGGGTAAGAAGTTGGCAAAATGAGCTGACCCTCCCCTCCCATCTCTCCCCAGCTTCCAGCTGGGTGCCCATCATCACAGATCTGTACAACAATACACCCAAACCAGTAGTACCAATCCCCACAAAACAAATTTTGCTCCACTATTCAAGCAGTACTGCTCTTAAGTGCTTAGTTACAGTACCTCGTTTAACTAATAGGGTGATGCCATTTTAATTTGGTGTATTGAACTTCTTTTGGTCCGTGAAAGACAAAAATTACGTACACAGCACTTGTTTTAGTATCTCAGCTAATTTTTGTTTCATGTTTGCAAAATGGTGTTCCATTCTATTGGAGAGTCTACTAATGACATTTTGTTGGGAAATCTATAACCAAAGACTGTGAAACTATTTCAAATGAGCAAATGTACAACTTGCTGAGCAATACTGAAGTAAGTGCCACACTACAAAAAGCAGCTGCTACATGTATTTTGGTCTAACTTCTGAGGTAAACTGGAAAAACCCTTCAAGAGCTCAATCTTCTCAACTTCCAGATGAAAGCCAAACTAAACTTTACAATAGCTGAATTGAACAGATACTTCAATTCACTTCAATATTCAGAAGAGATGCCATTATTAAATCATTAAGTCTAAAGTGTTCAACAGAAGAAAAATACTTGCATATACAAGGCATGCTTCATTTACACTTTCAAAAGCATATAAACGCTGTTGGGTTTTGATAGCACAGACATATTTACTGATCTGAAATACCAATAAATTCCATCTGCTTTGTAGTGGTACATTCTCTCCCACCATTACCTCACCTTGTTCTTCACAGATTTTGCTCTCAAAACATAATGGAACAAGTGTATTCTCAAAACAGAATGATCCTTCTATGGAGGCATAATATGACAAACCTGCCATTTCCTTCTGAGTAAACTCAATTTGTACCCCAAGAATCAAAACTGATCCTACCAAGAACCTGGAAGGGCAAGATCAGAATCAAGAGTTTGTCTAAGAATTTAAGATTAAAAGGCTACTTTGAACTGCAAATGGCTACCACCTGAGTAAAATCTTTGATGCTGCACACAACTGGGTCTGAACCTTCATTTATTCTGCCTATGTTCTGTAGGTCACAAGATGTCAACAACAGCATTCACATAAATGTTCCTCTGTGGCCTGCTGAAGAGGTAGTTGTTATTCTGAATGGTCAAAACAACTCAAACCAGACTCTGGCCCATCAGCAGCAGCCAATGACAATATTAACTCTTTTAAAAGTAACAAAAAGATAATATTTTAGATTAAGTATGGCAATTATAAATTTTATTTGGAAGATGGTTAGTTTTTCAGTTTGTCCCAGTAAAAAAAAAAAAAAAAGATCAACCAATGCTCTTCAGAACATCGTATTCTGGATACACTGTATTCAATACAGATCAATGAAATATTGATCAAGGAATGTCACATAAAATACAGAAACCATAAACAGATATATATGCAGACAGACAGACAAATGCAGAATCATAGGTCTTTTCCAACCTAAACAGTTTTTCAGATCAAGTCCAACCATTCCCTCAGCACTGCCAGGGCACCACTGACCCCTGACCCTCAGCACCACAGCTCCATGGGGGACTTCGAAACCCCTCCAGGGATCATGAGGACTCCACCATTGCCCTGGGCAGCCTGGGACAGCCCTGGAGGGGAAGAAATTGTTCCTCAGCTCAAACCTAAACCTTCCCTGGTGCAACTTGAGGCCATTTCCTCTTGTCTTTCTTGCATCAAGAGACTTGAGAATGATACCACAATATGTGATGTATTACAAGCCTAAAAAGAAACCCTGATTAGAAATGTACATACATTTGGGTTCTTCAGTTGTACATACATTTGGGTTCTTCAGTTACCACACAAACCAATGTAACCACAAAAATAATTCCATTTTTAACAATTTGGAAAAAAAGTCTAAATTCTATAAAGTCTAAATTCTATTCTATTTCATATGAATGAAAAGTAAGCAACAAGAGGTTTCAATACCAAAACATCTACCCAGTATCTAAAGTAGTATTTTCCCCTATGGCTGCATCTTTCATTGGCAGCCATCTGTAGTACAAAATACATTATGTTTTGAATATATTTCAACATCTTCCTGTAAAAAATAAATTACGTTTAAATAATTTTAGAAAGGTTTTATATAATACAGTATATTATAAGTATATATAATACAGTATATTATAAGTAGGACTGTCTTGGTTTAGAACAGTTAATCTTACCTGAATGTCCCATAAGAGGGCTATGGCTTCTGCAAATGTATCTACTAGAAGAGAGGGGCGCTTTTCCTATACATGCACTATTCAGGCCTCGCACTGATGAAGAACTCGTGAAATTCAATGAGCTAGCATTTTCTACATAAGAACTTTTGTCGCCAAAATATGATTCTGAGAGGGAGGAGAAAACCAAACCAAACCAAAATAAACTTCTGAAAACAGACACATTAAATTCTATATCATTTAACTGAAAAAAAAAAATGGACGTGTTTTTATTCTGAAAGCAATATATAAATACACAGTTTAGAAAACTTTATTTTCTTACTAGAAATAGATATCTAAGCAATAACCTTTAATGTCACTCTATAAAAGCTCTCCAAAGTATAAGCTGAAATAAAAATCCACCTGTTTTGAAAACAAGCTTGATCGATATGTTTATTTTCCACAACACTTGCAGTGCCAATGAAAATCTGTTTACATTTGAGTGAAATAATACAGTAGAATTCACTTCACGATACATAACTTCATATTCTATGAATTCCAGATTTACAAAAGAATGCTATGTCAGCTCTATCTCGCATTTGCCCACCAGGTTTAAAAATCCATATCTGAAACTGCACACATGTTTATGAAGGTTTTGTCTTTAAAGCTGAGCTTTTTTTTTTTTTTTAAAGGACAATAAAAGAAAACAAAGAACCATGCTCAAAAACTCCTCTGCATCTCCCTTTGGATTTATGGGGTTCAAATGTCAGAAATTGTACAATAATCTGTGATGTGTTTGCTATCTGCAGTTTCTTTTACATATGCATCTTAAGATTTATCTGCATTTTTAAATTCTGCAAAAACTTTTTCTCAAATAATTCTCTAGTTTTGATAAATCATTTAAAGCAGTTTACTTATTTTCATTTAAATCATACAAAATTCCAACTATGAAGAGACGTGCAAACCTAAGTGTTTCTCTTCCTCCTATTGTGCTAAAAATTGATCTACAAAATACTTCGGTATCGTTCTCAAATGATCCATTAACTGCATGACATTTTCTCATGATTGGTACAAAAATATTTACAGTACTGTGGTTGGAGATGATGTTTCAATTTTTTTTTAAAATCTTACAAGATTATGACAGCTAAAAAAATTATTAGTTCAGATTGTAATATTTTTAAAACAGTGGACAAAGCAGCACTGCAATACATATAAAAGATTTTTGAAAAGAGTATTAACTTAGATTTTGGCATAAGTTCACTCAAAAGTTTGGCAGAAAAGATGGGGAGAAACGTTAATTTTAAAGACCAGGCAAACCAAACCATGTACAGATATTTTTGAATATTATACATAACTATTAAAAAATTATCTGTTAAAAAAGAAGTGCCCTATATTCTAAATTTTGTCTGTTTCCTGTTTTGTTTTTTTTTAGGATTCGGGACTCATCATGTACATTACCCAAAACCATGCACTTTTTTCCAGATTTATGTGGAATGGAGATGGATGTATTTCAGAATGCATTTCAGCAAGTGCTAAAATAATTTCTAATTCTTTTTATAGGTTTTCCACTGAAAAAAACACAACGTGAATGTTTTCCTTCTGTCTGCCAAGATGCAAACTTCCACAGTAAGATCAAACCTTATGAGTGACACGCATATGTTCAATATGTGGGAGATGTTGAGGAGTCCTCATGTTGAGGAAGCTGAGGGTAACAGCAGCCTCAGGTAAAGGATGGCAAACGGCACTATTACATTGCAGGACCACAACTTTCTTAAAACATATCAAGGATACGGCAGTTACAACTATCTCAAAGGCCAGGCCAAAACAAACAAACCAACAAACAACACACAACAACAAAAACACACACCAAAACAAACAAACAGACAAACAAGAGCAAAAAAAAACCTACAAAAGCAAAACTCATGACCAACTGAATGTAAAACATGTTGCATTGCAATTCAAACCAGTTTACTGACTCCAGCAGGGGACTCTGACACTGCTATCTAAATGAAGAAAACCTTAAAGATTTATTTAAAGGAGAGTGAGGAACAACTACCTGATGGGCTGAATGAAAATCAGATGTTGGTAAGACTGATACCAGAAACTTAAATAATTCAGTCCTTGTTGTAAAGCTCAGCTAACGTTGTATTAAAATGACTAGCTGACAAGTAGAAAACACTTGCCATTCCTAGCCAGCAGCACTAACGTCTGGTAACCGTTAATGTCTGTTGTATTAAGATAAGCTGACAAACAGAAAACAACGTATCATTATTGAGCTAGCAGCATTATAATAGTATTAAAGTCACCAACCAATTTCATGTATAAATATAGTGTGGACAGTCTCGGTGGGCGTGTATTCTAGGAGAGATCCCCCGTGCACTCAGCATTGGAATAAACCAATGTCGGCTTTCTAAAGGATCATTTGGTTTGGGCAGTTAGTTTACTTGCACCTTTCTGTGCCTCAGTAACAGCTGTGTTCTCAGTAACAGCTTTTACGAAGGCCGACCCAAGCAAAGAGGGCAGGATAAAAGGGATAAAGACTCGGAGATTCCCACCTCCTCGTCCGGGAGCCGGCGGCTTCGCCCTGCTTCTGGCGGCAGCCCGACTGGGAGGGAGGCATTCCGCGCTGGAGCTGCACGGCCTTAGCCCGCCGCTGGAGAAGCCGCCAGTGCTGTCCGTGCTGCGCGGCGTCTGCAGCAGCCCCAGAGTGTAACGGGGAGTCCGCTCCGCTTGCCCGACCAAACCCGACGTGGAAGAGCCGCGGCCCGCGTAGGACTCCGAGGCAGCCGAGGCGGACGCCCGCTCACAGCCGCTCGCCATGCCGCCTTCGAGGGCCGCCGCTTCCGCCCCCCACAGACTCCGGCCGCGGCGCGACCACGACC
>JANHFX010055536.1:0-24795 GCA_027560015.1 Chloroceryle amazona
CAATTGGAAAATAATTAAATATATACAAATACATAAAAAAACAATATTGAAGTCCTCTAATGATCAACACAACTGCTGGAGGGCAGGTACTAGGGAAGTCCCAGACTGGACTCCTCAGGAGACAGGAACAGGATTCAAGAATTGGGTTCAGGAATGCATAGATTGGGTTCAAGGGCATAAGGAGGGAGAGAGTCTTCCTTGGATGTCAGCCATTGAAGAAATGTACTTACCCCGTGTGATCCTTCAGTTTTATACTAATACAACATACATAGAATGGAATATCTTGTTAATCAGGTTTTGGTCACCTGTCCTGTCCACTCCTCCCCACAAGTGCAATTTTTTTACTTACTTATGAGCCTTTCACTTACAGTACTTCAATTTGGTACACAGTATTTATCAGTGACTAGTTTTTATAGGAGCAAGTATAAGCAGAAGCCTTTCTATATACAGATCTTTGTTAGTAACTATAAATATCAAACGCTATCACTTCTAGAAGCAGACACTATCTGCAAAAATATGCCATTAACTTCAGAAAGTGCAGTCATGTAGAAGAGACTTGGCTGAAAAGCAAAATCACTGAACAGAGAATTGATTCTGCTTTAGCTCAAACGAGGACACCTTCAGAAAGGGGGAGGATCCATCAATGTTGCTATAATATTTCCCTTATCACAGTGGGCCTGTAACTGTCACATCTATTACATGTCATATTACAGCTATTAAATATAAGATGCAAGCATCTTACACAAGCAGTTCCTCTTAGCTGCCACACACAAGAATCATTGCTCTTTTTGTTGTTTTGTGTTTATTTTTAAAAATATAGTAAAATTCCAATAATTTCTCTTTATTTTGCTTAGAGCTGTTTATAATATTTCTTTTTATTCTTTTTCTTACTTTGTAAAAACATATAATTTATACTTCATAACTTATCACTTTTTGTCTTGGAAAGGGATACAGCTTCTACCATTGCTTGTCTTTTACAGCATAAGTTTGAAGTAAAACAGATAAAACTGGTGCCAGCTAATACGAATGAATATTGCAAGGTTTACTCTTCCCAATCATTTGGCTTTCATTATCATGACTGCTTATACTTATAGCACAGAGAAGTCCACTACGGAGATGTGGATATATATTAAAGCAGAATATACATATTAAAGCAGAATATATAAAACAGAAATAAAAAGTACTCTAATTTGGATTAACAAAATGCCAAACACATCCTACTGACAGTTTTACTGCCTTTGACATGAAAGACATTAATTAATTTATCACTACAAGAGACAGAAAGAAGATCCATTGTGTTAATTGTCTTCTTGGATCAGAATCAATGACTCGTTAGTCTTAACCATATCAGTCTGCTAACACTATTCTATGTCCAATAAAATTACAAGTAACATTACAGGGAGCATAATATGCCACAGACAGAATGCTTTCACCTCCTATTAACACCACTCAATACACATTGCTGCTTGCCTTGTTGTGCATAATGAGTGAGATTAACATTATGAATGAGAAGGTAATGCACACCATACAGTGCATTTATCATTTCTGCTCCCATCTGTAACTGACCTTTACACACATGACCCTAAATATAATCAGAATTTTGTCTAAGCACCAGCTATGATGAGAATCATACTATGCTGGTGTTAAAAAATTGTTTTGCAGACATTTACAAGGTAAGATTTAATGAAGATAAAATGTTGGAAAAAGTGATCCCTCAGCTTTATACTGAATATGATGTGTATGGGATGGAATCCCTCACTGCTCAGTTTTGGGTCACCTGTCCTGGCTGCTTCTCCCCACAGGTGGGGCCTTTTGCTTTCTGCTCCCCCAACATGGTACACAGCATCCAGCAACGACCTTGGTCTGCACTGCTGGAATCACTCGAATGCACTACTTGGTATCACTGCTGGAAGCAGACACTATGAAAACATGCCTTTAACTTCATGAAGTGCAGTCAGAAGATGCTTTACTGAAAAGTAAAATCACTGAGCAGAATTAGTTCTGCTCTAACTCAAACCAGGACAGGGCGATACAGTCCACTGTGCTCAATGGCCTCCTGCACCTCTTCTAGGTGCCTAAGAGGATGGCTAAGTGAAAATAGTGGCAATAGCTATCTCTTGCATTTCGGATGAAAAAACAGAAGTCTATCAGGAAGTGAGATATCTTGGTGGTGAGCCCTATACAAGGAGACTGAACCCACATTTCTCACACTACAGGGAGTTGCAGACTGCGCAACTGGTCTCATACCTGCCCATACTTGACTGTAGGTATTCTGACTAAGCACATTCCTATCACTTTTAGCCAGCTGTGTGTTCAAAAAGTCAAAGATTTGTGATTCTGAAAAGGGAGACAGGGGAAGAGTTTGCTTAGCCATAGTATTGACGGTACTCAGCTAACAGCAGAACTGGGTGTCCAGAGCTATTTCTCTGGAAAAGGTACATTAGCACTGGCTAAAATGGAAAAATAAGCTAAGGAAACAGGAATCAGAATGCCTTTTCTTGAAGTCTAGGATGGAATCAATATTCTCCTAAATTGTCTTCGAACCTTCAAAACTTCTGTGCATTGCACAGTTTCTAGAAACTGAAAGGGAAAATCTAATCTGTGGCCTAATTCTTTGGGGCACTGAATAAGGACAATGTGAGTTTAATCTCTTTCAGGCTTGGTAGCAATATGAACAAAGATCTTTTACTTTGTATTCTTAGACCTATATTTCTACAGGTGATTTTTTTTTGCTAACACTAAATTATTCATCTGAATTATAGACCCAGTTTGTGGGAAACAACCATACAACGAATTTACTTTTCTGTCATACAATTACTTGTGAGATCTGCCTTTTGTGAAACTTACTATGATTTTAATTTAGTGCACTAGTTGAAAATCATCTTGTCAGATCTCTCATATTCTATTAGTGAGTCTATCAGAAAGCATTTTTGTTTGGTTCTCTAGGAACCAGTTAACATTAGTAAGTTATTGTATAAAGTAATTATATTAATTGTATGTTAAAAATAATAGCAAATAGTAACTAACATGAAAATAAAAGACAGGTATCTAAAGTATAAACAGGCCAATATTTCTCCAGGCCAATATTCTCCATATGAAGATTCTTTTTTTTTATTATTTTTTTATTTCACTGTAGCTCTGCATGAGCAACGGGATTAAAATGTGGCCTCTCCTCTGAAAAGAAAAGCTGTTTGGTACATTTCCATTAAACTTGATTTTTGAATTGTTTATGGAAACAGGCCATGTCTCCCAGACTTCATCTGAAAATCCTTCTGGTTTCTTGTTTTCATAAGAAAGAATTTTTTTTTTATTATGAAGGTGGTGGAATACTAGCAGAGGTTGCCCAGAGAGGTGGTAGATGCCCCATCCCTGGAAACATTCAAGGTCAGGTTGAATGAGGTTCTAAGCAACCTGATGTGATTTCAGAAGTCTTTGCTCACTGCAGAGGGGTTGGACTATATGACCTTTAAAGGTCTCTTCCAAGCCAAATTATTTTATGATTCTCTAAGAAGTATTAAAGTAAGGCTAAATGTCTCCAAACAGTGAAAAAAATAGGTATTTCAGCAAAATATGGGGGAAGTCTGCAACAGCCTAACTGACCCATATCTTGCCTGCATTGCATAATGGGGTACCCTCCTGAAACCGTGAGCTAGTAATGATGGAGCCAACACCACAACAAGAGGTTGTGGGGCAAATCAGTTCTGTGCTCACACAAATTAATCATCCCAGAAAAGCCATCTGCGCTGTACCATTCCAGTCAATGGCTTTTAAGACTTCAGGTTGTATGACTGCATATAGCCCTGTGTTCTGCCAAGGGATGTAGTGGGTTAGGTTGGCAATAAGTTACTGGTCTTCTGCACTATTCAGGGATGTAAACTTGCCTTCATTCACAAGCTTGCTTCTCTAAAATGTTGATGAAAGAGCTTTGAGAAAATCTGCAAGCAGATGGAAAGAATGCTTTGATAATTTAAGTAATATAGAAAAGATAACTGATAGAGAAACCCCTTTGTAATTTAATTGAGAGAAGCCTAGTTTCAGTCCTGAAACATGGTTAGGCAATGATTACAAGGTTCCTAAAGCTCAGAAGAGAAAGACCGTATCTTGCTATTGATTTTTTTCCATTTCTCAAGATATTATTAAGATACTCTTATTTAAATGTAAGAATATTCAATGACAAATGGAAAAAGGAATACAAACTTACGTTTCCTTATAAGATTAAATATTTTTATAGCTTAAAGAAAACATAGAATATATCAATACACAAAAAATATTTGGAATTCTTTTTCAGTAGTACCCAGAGATGGGACAAGGGGCAATGGGTACAAACAGGAATACAGGAAGTTCTACCTCAATATGAAGAGAAGCTTCTTTACTGTGAAGGAGAGCACCGGAACAGGCTGCCCAGAGAGGTTGTGGAGTCTCCTTCTCCAGAGACTTTCAAAACCTGCCTGGCCATTTTCCCTTGCAACTTAATTTAGGTGAACCTGCAAGGGGGTTCAACTAGATGATCTCCAGAGGTCCCTTCAAACCCCTATCATTCTGTGATTCTGCAAATAGGTCAAGCAAACAATGTGACATATATTTTGAAAGTATTTCAGTGAAAATTTTTATTTTTCAACTTTATTTTTTTTCTCCACAGAAAGTGGTATTTGGTGAAATGGTAAATTTATTTAATTCCTCCCTCAGTCAGACTGGTTTTAGACCATAATTTTATACGTTTCTTTATTTTTCCTTCCTTTCCTTTATCTTAAGCAATAAATTAATTGCTGGAACATGCTATAGTTATCAATGTAGTAAAATCTTGTCCACTATATATGAATTTTGAACATACTATAACCACAAAGGATTTTGTCATTTACTGTAAAATCATCAGTGACTCTCAGTTACTAACAGATGATTATTATTCAGCTGCTTTTTGTTCATTTCCACTCTACTGCTTCATTTTTTTTGCTCAATGTAGCAGTATCTGCAGTAGAAATATCCGTCTAAAGCTATTACTGTTGTAACTAAGCTGCACTACCACCACCACTGGGAGACAATAATAAATACCTCTTTACTGAAAAACAGAGTAAAGGTATTTTTCCTACAAAAGACAGTACAGAAAGGTATAAGTATCTTAGAGAATAATTGGGAGTCAGAGGGAAAAAAAAAATAGGATTAATTCAAACTCTTAATTATACTGTATGCATTATTCCTCAGTACTGATGCAACAATCAGGACCTTGTTTTTCCAACAAGGAGCCTTCAAAGATCATCAGAACAGATGAAGCAGCTTGCCCCGCACAAAAGAGTATGTTAACCAGCTTTTCTGCCAAGTCAAGATAAAGTGTAACAATCTGAGTGAAATTTTAATCAGGTTTTGCTCTCATCGCCTGACCTTTACATGGAAACTTGAAATTGCTGAAGGATCTTTAGAATTTTAGTGCTCTATTCATCTTCTCTTCCATGCAACACCTTTGCCATGGTGACCATCAGGACCATCTTCAAGACAGCCATTCCTTTAACATTAAAGATTGTGTTATTGCCAGTTATGTGGTATATTGTATGCAATGTATTCTATGTTGCATGCCAAATGGTCTATGAAATACTAATATGTTGACCATACAAATACTCTAGTATGATATACTAGTATGCATGACATAACAAAAAATCTAGATATGACTAATGAAGGCCTACAAAGGATGGGCTGGAATTCGGATTTTAAACAATCCTCTCTGCAGATGTGTTTCTTTCACCCAAAACACTGGGGCCCTGTAAGTAAACTCCAGGAATGGGATATGTGTCTGGAGAGTGGCCTGGCAGAGACGGATCTAGGAGTACTGGTTGATTAGCAGCTGCACATGAGTCAACTATGTGCCCTGGTGGCACAAAAGGCCGATGACATCTTGGCTTCTATCAGGAATAGCATGTCTCCAGGTCTAGGGATGTAATTCTGCCCCTGTACTCGGCACTGGTGAGGCACCACCTCAAGTACTGGGTGCAGTTCTGGGTCCCTCACTTCAATAAGGATATTGAGGTGCTGGAGTGGGTCCAGAGGAGAGGAACAAGGCTGGTGAAGGGACTAGAGGGGAAGTCTTATGAGAAGAGGCTGATGGAGTTGGGGTTGCTCAGCTTGGAGAAGAGGAGACTCAGGTGGGACCGTATCACTCTCTACAACTACTTGAAGGGAAGTTGTAGTCAGGTGGGGGTCTGGCTCTTCTCCCAGGCAACCAGTAACAGGACGAGTGGACATGGCCTGAAACTGTGCCAGGAGAGGTTTAGGTTGGATATTAGGAAGCACCTGCTCACGGAAAGGGTGATTAGACACTGGAATGGACTGCCCAGGGAGGTGGTGGATTTGCCATCCTGGAGGTGTTTAAGAAAAGATTGGATGTGGTGCTTAGTGACATTGTCTAGCTGATGTTGTGGTGTTAGGTCATAGGCTGGACTTGATGATCTTGGAGGTCTATTCCAGCCTCAGAAATTCTGTGATTCTGTGATCATGTCCCATGTTATTGCAAGCAAATATGTAACTTAGTCCCAGTTGCTTCAGCTCTGTTGCACAATAAACTCTGTTTTCCTCTTCTAGAACTTGGAGTGAAGCACAGTACTGATGGAGCCAGGGCACCTTGCTGTGGCTCCTGCATTGCCACTTTAGGCTGCATTCACCACCTGGGTTAAACATTCTTCCTGGGTCTATTTCATATAAAGAAACACCCATTACTCAAAGTTAAGGATTCAACAATCATACCAATCAAGAGCTAGCAATAAGTCTCTGCTGCACTCCATCAGTTATAGTGACTGGGGTACTTAATCATGGTGGCAACAGTAAGCCTTTATGACCTGAGACAGACCCTTGACATTGAGCTTTGACTCTCACTGGCTCTGATGATGGGCACAATGTACCTTTTGAAAGCAGCTAATTCAGAATAAGAAGAGAAGTTCTTTTCAGATGTAAAGTTTCAGAAGTTTTATGATACTGTTTCCCGCACATTTTGTTCTCATATCTCTCTTCCTACTAATAATGACAAGGCATTGCTGACCTGGTAAAGTAATATTGGAAAAATATTTTATCTACTTCAGCTGTGCATGTAGAAGTTTACTTGCAAATAAAGGGGATAGTCATTTTAATAAGACAAAAAGTATCAGGGATAGGGAAGGATAAGAAAGCTGCAAATATAATCAAGCGTTTACATATATGTCACAAGGTAAAGACTGCACATATGCATCACTCAGAAAGTATGTCTTTGATTACATCTGCTATGTTCTTCTTCATTGGTTGGTTCTGGTACATGCTAGGAATCCAAAGAAAGCACAGGCAATAGTTGTGGGGGAGGCACACCTGAAGGCCTGGACTACATGTATTCTGCTCTTAATTGATTAGGTATGCATTGGAGAGAAACACAAAGCTCAAATTAAGAGGTTTTGATCCACTTAGCTGAAAGGGCAGAAGATGGTAGTGATCCAGGTAAGACTGTTTTTAAATGAGATGAAAGTCTAAAAGGCTGTCATCAAAGACTCAAACACCTTGACTAGCTGGAGCACATGTTCCCCTGAGTCCCTGGTGCTGGACACAGCTGTACTGGATGCCTTGGCTGGTGTGTCTCCTCTACAGGGCACATATGTGTGTGGTAGAGTAGAAACCGTAAAATAGAAATTGCTATCCACACACTATACTCACCCCACTTATCAAATAAATGGTGGATTTCATGTCACTGAGCAGCGGTTCTTATGGCTACATCACAAGAAATTCTCCCAAGACAGTGTGAGCTACTGAACAGCTTGATAGTTCAGTATCAAATGAAAAATCAAAAAACAAGAAGTAAGCTATCCTTGAGTGCTGTACAACCCACTCATCAATGCTGACTGAAAAGCTCTTACACACTCAGTCCTAAGTACTGTTATTTAATAAAAAAATAAAATTATTTAATAAAAAAAAAAGAGTCTCTTTAAGCTTTGCTTTAAGTTTCACTACAGCTTTAGATAAAATTATGACTGGGTAAAAACATGTAAAAGTTATTTTTCAAGTTCTTTATGGTCAAAAGTGACTTGTCTAATTAACCTCCAATGCACAGCAGTCTCTCTGACACTGTAAAAAAATATGTCATTTCCAGATATGTGCTTTGGTTTCCAGCTCAAACATTCATATCTATTTTCTGTATGCTTTCATTTATCCCTTTACTTTTTTCCCTCTGCATAATCATAAATTTTGTTCTCCATCCCATCTTCTTCCTTTAGCAAATCATTCAATATCTTTGTAACACTGTGAAGCATCCAAGATACAGAAGTACTCTGGTATCTTCCATGTTTGTATTTTAAAGGACTGCAAGTAAAGTTGCATCTTATATGACTGGACTTCCTGCCCATGGTCATAGCAGTGGACTCTTATGTTGAAATCTGTAATCCACAAAGGATCTGAGGCTTTTCAAGGAAAGCTTTCATTGTCATGCAAAATAAACAGTAAGCAACTTCCATAAGGTTGAATGCAATTTTTCAGGCAATTATCTGACCAAAACTGTTCTGAAAGATTCACTGAATTTTGAAAACATGCTTTGAAGATTGTTCCCAGAGAATATCCTGAACACAAATCCTTATGTTTGTCACCATATTTTCATAGAAAATACCAATATGATTTAAAAAAAATTTGAAGCTACAATTTCTGGAAGGTGAATTCCTCAGGCCTCTGTGTTACTAAACATTTCTGTTTGTCAAACCAAAACTAGTCAATATTATATTCGATTTTACAACAATCTGATAATCAAATAATTTGCATACCTTATGTGAGAGTTTGTTGTGAATGTTTAACCATTTAACCATTTTTTTGGATCTCCTATTTGGTCTTAACATCTAGATAGCTTTGGTTCAGTGTAGTATTTTTAATGTATTAACATTTCAATTAATTTAGAGACAGAAACATAATATAAAGCATATTTAAATTAAGAGCTGTGTGAGGTTAGAGAAGACTCAGTCTCACTTATTAAACTTTATTCAGAAACCAGCATATGAAAACTACCGAGTTTGTACAAGGAAGTTGAAGGTAGAACTTTCGATTTTATTTAATCAGATTTTCTAAAGGTCAAAAATCATTTGCCTACAGTAATTAATACACACACATCTGGAAATACAATGTCTGGTTTCTTCAGCTCTTTATTTTGTACTTATTCCAGCAAATGAACCCTTGCAGTACATAAATAAATTCAACATGTTAAACATGGTATACATGCAAAAGATCCATCTTAGATTTTAGCAACAATGACAAGTTTTGTTAAATGTCTTATAGTGACAAGGAATGATGCACAGACATAGCCAGGGGCTCTAATTCATTAATAGTAACAGAGAACAAACTAAATAATCAGAGTTACTACCTCTGTTGCTATCATGTGTGATTCTTCCCTGTAAAGACCATCCTATAATAATGATCCAAATACTATGAGTTTTACAGATTACACACACCTATATGTGCATCCATATATTAACGACTGTTTGTATAATATTGTTGTGGTTTAACAGCAGCATCTATAATCTACAAAGGATCCGAGGCTGAAAACTAAGCTGCAAACTAAGCATCACACAGCCACTAGTTCACTCCTACCTGGTGGGATAGGCGAGAGAATCAGAAGAGTGAAAGTAAGAAAACTTTTGGTTTGAAATAAAGACAGTTTTATAGCTAAAGCAAAAACCACACACACAACCAAAGCAAAACAAGGAATTCATAGAATCATACTATCTTTTGATTGGAAGAGATCTTTCAGATAATCAAGTCCAACCATTAACCCAGCACTGCCATGTTACCACTAAACCATATCCCCTAAACACCACATCTACTTTCAAATACCTCCAGGGATCTTGACTCCACCACTTCCCTGGGCAGCCTTTCCTGTGGTTTACAACCCTTGCTATGAGAAATGTTTCCTATTTCAATCTAAACTTCCTCTGGCAACTTGAGGCCATTTCCTCTTGTGCTATTGCTTGCTGCTTGGGAGAAGCAGCAGGCAGGTGTTCAGCCATCTCCAGGAAAGGAGCACACTATGACATGTAACAGTTACTTGGGAAGACAAAGCGCTATCACACCAAACATCCTCCCTTTCCTTCTTCACCAGCTTTATATGCTGAACGTGACAGCATATGGTATGGAATATTATTTTGGTCAGCTGGGGTCAGATGTCCTGGCTGTGCCCCCTTCCAGTTTCTTGTGCTTCCTCAGCCTACACACGGATGAAGTGGTGTAAGAAGCAGAGAAGGCCTTGGACTTTATGAAAGTGCTGCTCAGCAATAACAAAAAAACATCCTTGCATTATCAATGCTGTTTTCAGCACAAATCTGAAACAAAGCCCAATACTAGCTACTACGAAAAGAATGAACTTTGTCCCAGCCCAAATCATCCATTCTCCACCCCTTATTACATATCATTTACATCATGCTCAGGACCCATACTATCCCACACATCCTCATTAGACAACACCCCTCTTCCCATCCTTTCATATAATCAGTTATCATTCCCCTACTCTATGGACTACTCCTATGAAATGTCCACAAAATGTTCACAAAATGTCCATTGAGTTCATTTAGTCCATAACTTTGGGCTCCATCTGTTATGGTCAGTCAGGACAGGAAACATGTGTTGTGTGGAGTTACTGGGCACCAAAGCCAGATCAGGTCAGATAATTGCTGCACTTTCATTGTTTCTTTTAAGGCCTGTCCTCCATTGGTTCAAGTGGTTCTTGCTACAGCAATTCCTATAATATGCATCTCAAATCATGGTTTATAAAAATTCTAAGTTATTTCCACTACAGTCTCCACCCTTGATCCCTTTAGGCCAGGTTATAGCATTTACCATTTCAATTAACTCTTCCCTTGCTCCTAGCCTGGCCAGCAACAAGGGATTCCTGTGATAGTAATGGCCATAACAAGCAACTCAAATCCCAGGTCACAACAGTTTGAAGGCATTTTCATTACAGTTTCCACCTGGTTCCCTTTGGACCAGACCATATTGTTTAACACTGCAGTGAGGTGCCTAAGGACTGGATGAAAGCCAGTGTCACTCCAGTCTTCAAAAAGGGCAAGAAGGAAAACCCTTGAAATTACAGACCAGTCAGCCTCACCTCCATCCCTGGAAAGGTAATGACGCAGCTCATTCCAGAGATCATATCTCAGCACATGGAAGAAAAGAAGGTTATCAACATTAGCCAGCATGGATTCACTAAAGGGAAGTCACATCTGACTAATCTGATAGCCTTCTATCATCATGTGACTGAATGGGTAGATGCAGGCACAGCAGTGGATGTTGTCTACCTTGACCTCAGCAAGTCTTTTGACACTGTCTCCCATAACATCCTTGGGGGTAAGCTCAGGGAGTGTGGGTTAGAAGGGCAGACAGTGAGGTGGGTTGAGAACTGGCTGAACAAGAGAGGTCAAAGGGTTATGGTCAGTGGTGCAGAGTCCAGCTGGCGACCTGTAAGTAGTGGTGTTCCTGAGGAGTCAGCTCTGGGTCCAGTCTTATTCAGCATCTTCATCAATGACCTGGATGAAGGGATTGAGTGTAGCCTCAGCAAATTTGCTGATGATACTAAACTGTGAGGAATGGCTGATACACCAGAAGGCTTTGCTACCATCCAGTGAGATCTGGACAGACTGGTGAGAAATGGGCAAAGGAGAATATAATGAAATAGAATATAATGAAATTCAACTAGCGTAAGTGTAGAGTCCTACACCTGGGGAGGAGGAACACCATGCACTGGTACAGATTAGGGGTAGACACCCTGGAAAGCAGCTCCATGGAGAGGGACCTGGAATTCTCAGTGGACAATAAGTTATCCAGGTGACAACAATGTGTCCTTGTGGCCAAGAAGGCCAGTGGTGACCAGGGGTGTGTAAAGAAGAGTGTGGCCAGCAGGTCGAGGGAAGTTCTCCTCCCTCTCTACTCTGCCCAGGTGAGATCACATCTGGAGTATTGTGTTCAGTTCTGGGATCCCCAGTTCAAGAGGGACAGGGAAATACTAGAAAGAGTCCAACAGAGACCTACAAAGGTGATGAAGGGACAGGAGCATCTCTCTTATGAGGAAAGGCTGAGAACCCTGAGGCTGTTTAGCCTGGAAAAGAGAAGCCTGAGAGGGGATCTTATTAATGTTTGTAAATATCTGAATGGTGGATGTCAAGTAGAAGGGGCCAGCTTCTTTTCAGTTGTGTAAGGTGAAACACAGGAAGTTCCACCTCAGCATGAGGAAAAAATTCTGTACTGTGAAGGTGACTGACCACTGGAACAGGATACCCAGTGAGGTTGTGGAGTCTCCTTCTCTGGAGACTTTCAAAATCTGACTGGATCTGTACCTGTGTGGCCTGTCCTGGGTGATCCTTCTCGGGCAGATGGGTTGGACTGAATGACCTCCAGAGGTCCCTTCCAACCCCTACTATTCTATGATTCTATGATATTGGCTGCAGCACAGACTTATCCACAGCCACAGGCACAGTCATGCTGAGGTGCAGCTGTTGCAGCATGGCTTTATCCATGGTACGCAATGCCTTATATACTTGTTCCAGCATGGCCTTTCCCACAGCTGCAGTCCCATCCAAAGGAAACCTGCTCCAACAAGGTCTTACTCATGGTTGCAGTCCTTTTATATGTGTACCTTCTCTGCCATAAGCTCACCCATCGCCACAAGCTTTGGGGTGTTCCAGCATGATCTCATGTACAGCCATTGATGTTTCACAGTGTACTTGATGCACCATGGACTTCTCCACCGCCACAGATGTTTCAGGGTGTCCTGCTCTCACGTGGACTCATCTACAGGTCACAGTCCCTTTGACTTTAGTTCACACCAGAGTTCCAGCCTGTGCAGTACAGCAGCACAGAAGCAGCAGTGATGACCTGGCCATCTGACAGCCCAGGCACACTGCCATTGCTGTTATTAAAATGTTGACAGGCACACCAGAGTAAGGTGATAAGCACTAGAGCAGAACAGCACTACAGGTAGCAGCAAAAGCAAAAAGCAGACACTAAAAAGCACTAGACTCATATACAGTAAGGCAAGCAAGCCCCAATGCAAGCACAGGAGCCTGTCAATACATAGTTAAGTAGTAATAACAACTATATATTTGATCTAGCACATTCAATCAACTGTGTCATTATCTCATATCCTTTGAATGCCACTTTGGTCACCAAATAGGACTTTCATGGTCTAACACCAGCTGACTACTAAGCCACACACAGTCACTAGTTAATTCCCTCTCAGTGGGATGGAGAAGAACATAAGAAGAGTGAGAAAACTCATGGGCTGAAATAAAGACAGTTTAATAGGCAAAGCCAAAGCTATCCACACAAGCAAATCAAAACAAGGAATTCATTCACTCCTTCCCATTGTCAGGCGGGTGTTCAGCCATTTCCAGGAAAGCGGCACTCCCCATCACACATAATGGTTACTTGGGAAGACAAAAGACTGTCATTGTAAACATTCCCCTATTCCTCCTTCTTCCCTCAGTTTTATACACAGACCATGACAATATATGGTATGGAATATCATTTTGGTCATCTGGGGTTGGCTGTGCTGACTGTGTCCCCTCTCAACTTCTTGTGCTCCTTCAGCCTACTTGCTGGTGCAGTGGTGTGAGGAGCAGCAAAGGCCTTGACTCTGTATAAGAACTAGGCAACAATAACAAAACCATCTCTGCACTATTAATGCTATTTGCAGTACAAATCCGAAATATAGCCCCCACTAGCTACTATGAAGAAAATTAACTCTTTTCCAGATAAAACCAGAATAGATATTAATTTGCAGTCTCTGGTGGGCTGACTGTGGCCAGCAGGCAATGCTGGATGCTTGCTCATTTCCCACCCCCTTCACAGTAACAAAGAAGAGACAGGTGAGAAAATCTGTGAGTCAAGATAAAGGGAGCTTAACAGAGGAAGGAAATAGGAAAACAACTAGCAATGCAATGGAAAACACTCACTGTATCCAAAAAATGGACCAGTGCCCAGCCAGCCTCTCAGCAATGGCAACCTTGGAAGTGAAAAATTCTTATTATTCTTCCTCTCTCCCAGGTTTTAATTGTGATCATGACAGCATATGGCACAGAATACGTCTGTTGACCAGCTCTCCTGGTAATGTCCCTTCCCAGCAACTTGCTTATCCCCAGTCTACTTGCTGGGGCATAAGGGAACATGAGGCAGTGTAGAGAAAAAGAGAAAACTTTGATAATGTACAAGTGCTTCTCAGCAACCACCAAAATATTAGTGTTATCAACACTGTTTTATTCACAAATCCAAATCACAGCATGATATGGGCTGCTATGAAGAAACATAACTCCATCCCAGCCTGACCCATTACCATTACATTAGTAGTCTCTTATGGAATATTAGTTCTGAAACATAGTACCAAGTGAAGATTCCACATGGTGTAGAGGCTATATAGAAAGCAGTCTAACTTGAAACAAAGAGAAAATTGCTTTTCAAGTACCGAGGGAATCTGGACTTTTGGTAAAATCCTAACAGAAAATAATATCCTCATTGATTGTTGTGAATGGGCCAAATATAAAAAGTAAATACACCAAATCCTAAAGATACACTAAAGCTAAGTTTTACAAAGTCTTTTTTATGGAATAAAGCCTCTTCTCTCCATGAAATTGTTTGCCACAGAGAAATGGGAACTCTGCAGCATTACACCTGTCACTCTTTCTGCTCAATTCTTAGGGCGTGCTGCAAAAGTGAGAGCTGTGTTCTCTCTAAGTAGCTCCACCAGTAATTAAGTAATATTGCAAAATTCAGTCAGGTCTGAAATACTTCAGTGAAGGGTTCTGGGATCAATATGGTGTATAGAATAGGGCAGGCACCTTGCTGAATATACAAAAAATTTCTAAAACACACCAAAAAAAAAAGAAAAAGATTACAGGGACAGTATTCATTATTTATCATAATGAGCACAGCCCTGAGAGTCTAGATTCCCAGCTGCTACCCACTAATTCAGATATCCTATTGCACTACTGGTTAGAGCCAGACTGTCTTTCTATCAGTTGGTTAATTGACAGACACAGCACATAATGTGAATAATAATAATAATAATAATCTAGGAAACATTATGATCAGTCAGGTTTTAATTTCAGTGTAGAGCGGAGAAATGTATGACTGTTAGAGAAAAATTCAAAATATAAAGTACCTCTCTTTCTTTAACAGAAACTTGTGAAAACACCTGCTTTCAGAACGTAAAAATACATGTTCTGAATGGTTCCTAGAGAAAATACAATTTGGCTCTTCATAGAGTTGTCAAGCTTTCACAGAGATAATTCAGATGATATGAACATTATCAACAACAACAAAGATTCACTATAAAGCTGTTTTGTTACAGTAATAAATGAAGTAGTATCAACAACAAAACAAGATCACACAGTGTAATGAACAAATATATTTATATTTTGTGATGTGATTTCTTTATTAGTAACTAACCAGGTAATTTACTAGGCTCTGGTCATGAAAGAAGAGCTATTCAGTGATAGTATTTTGCCTTTTCACAGGATTCTTTGAAGCTCAGCACAGAAAATATATTCACATTAATCCACAATATTCTAAAGTTATCATCGATTTACCTTGTTATGCAAGATCATTGGATGTTCAGCCAAACATGTCGCTGTCTGTATTTGTCCCACGCTTGAAAAGGTAGATCTGATCTTTAAAATTCTGTGTTTCACTTCTCCAACAATAACAAGCAGAACATTGTTCAGTTGTAGGAGCATTGTGAGGATGACCTCACTACCTCAGTCCCACACTACCAGGATGACTTCATAAATGTGCTCATTACGTTGATAAAAACATGTGACTCTACAATTAGCAAAAATATGTAGCACTTACAAATATACACTACTGCAATTATCTGAAAATATTTTTCATTCAAGGGCTCCATTTTCAAAAACAACAGAATCTTACGTATTACAAAAATACATAAATCACAACACTCCACAGTTACTATGCAGCAGTTCAAAATTCATAACCAGTGGAAATAGATGCATAAAAAGATAATCAAAAAGCACTAGAACCAGAATCAACATATGGATATCATTCCAAATCTACTGCTAAAATTATTCTCATAGTTTATCTAAAAATGTGCTATAAATTCAGATATCTCAGGCTATTTTTCTTTCATGATACTTACAATATATTTAACATACAAGATGTAATGTTAGCTGTGCATTCAGTAGAAAATTCAGCCTTTATGTTTTGTGATTTTTAACGATGTTACATCTTCATGTATTGCTACATATTATATGCCATTTTCTCTTGTGAGTTTGTCCACAGAGAAATATTTTATTTATTTCTTCCAATTTTAAGTAAAATTTATTTTTAATGATGATGGACAAAAGCTGTGAGACAACAAGCTCATTCATAAAAAAGATAAAATTATGATTACATAACCATATTTTTTTCTCTTTAAATCCTCAGAAGTTTCAATTTTGGGAATACCTGTCAGAGTACAGGGAACAAAATATCTGCTTTTCTCAACAACAACAAAGATGATAAAATATGAAAATATAATACATACAAAGTAATACTCTTCCTAGCTCCAAAATTTCTTTCCAGATATGCACATCTACTGAGGCTAAAGATGTAAAACATCCTGATATGGGGCAGAAGAGAAGTCATACAGTGTGCAGTGACATTTCAGGAAAACAAATCCTAAATCTTTTCTCAGCAGTATCTCTAGCACCTCAGATTTCAGTTGACAGAAAATCATGTGTCCAGTTGCTTAGGAAGACGACACTTCTTTGCTGAATATCAAAATGTGAATGTTTAGGGCTTTTTTAAAGATTTTATGCAAAACATCTTGGAAAAATCTAAGAACAAGATATGAGAAGAGACATCCTTCATCCATGTTAAAAACTATGATCTCATCAGATGAGAGAAAATTATGATTTGATTTTGAAGAATACAGATGAACTTTGGCAGGGAATGGCAGCTGCATCAGGAGAGTTCTTCTAGTGTTAAGATTTTACAGAAAAATGCTTAGTGTATGCATATGCTGGTCACAGAACTGTTAGACTCCTGCAGCTAATATTTTTGGAGATTCAAATCATACTGTATATGATACTGGGCAGTCACAAACTAGGCAGTTCTGTCATCACAATTACAATGAGCTGCAACCCCAGGATGTGAAAAAACTTAATGAAAGGCATCTGAGTCTCCCTTGCTCCTACCACTTCCTCTGTTGATGGACAATTATATGCTTACAGCAACTATTACAAGAACAAAGACACATTGGAAACATTATCCCTGTTTCTGTTAAAGCACACTAGATATTCCTACAGGGGACTATAACTAGCAGCAAAACAACATGTTGTAGATTATGAATAGATAAATAGAATATAAATATATAACGAGAAGTTGCATACTTTAATATATTTATAAGGTAAAATAGGAAATTGAGACCTCCTATATTCCAGACAAGCTTTTCAAAATCAGCTTTTTGCCAGAGGCTTTACTTTTCTTGTTTCAGGGCAAAAAGTGATTGCACTTTGAGATCAGAAATCTACTACGAAGGAAAAGTGTATAACTTACAGTTTCATTTCAGATAAGTTTCACATTTTTGAGATGTTTTTCCACAGAAGCAGGAATGATACAATAGATTAGATGAACCTTTAGATCATCACAACACTGTAGTTTAGACGTTCCTGACTATTGTTCATGATCTTGTCAAAATTGAAGAATTTATTCAGCTATGGCATTTGTGATTGACCTTTGACCAATAAAAAGCATATTTAAATGCTATTCAGGCCTGAAATATCTACTAGGTAGTCCTAGAACCTCAGTTGTGTTTAAAAATTAATGTATTTATGGTGTTTGGAGAGTTTTGGAAAATGGAAAACTTTTAAATGCACCCATTCTTAATCCACTTTGTCCTCCACAGTGATCAGTTCTCAGATTCAGATTGGACAGAAGCTTGATAAAGAGATGAGTGGGTACCTCTTGGAAGCAAAATTCAAATGTGGTTATAAAAACAAAATGAACTTTCTTTCGTTTGCATCACACTCAAAATTTCATGGTGCTGCAGCTGTTTTATAACATTTTGAAGAGTATCCCGTAAATAATGTCTCCTACTTTAACTCAATTCAAATGCCCACTAGATAGTTCACAGAATCAGAACTGAGTGCAAAAAGCTTCAAAAAGAGCTGTTGGGCTAATGCTATTTCATAAAGTTTCTGTAATATAAGACATATCCATCTATTTGAGATAGATTTATTCCTATAGAGATATATCTATTCCTGTCTCTCTCCAGCCAAAAAAACTCCCTGAAAAGCATGCAAATCAGTGAGGTGCCATGTTTCCATTAGCACAGTTTCTCAGATGCTGATATAGCAGAAACACTGCTAGATGAATCGATAGGAAAGCAGGCAATTTGGCACTTAAGCCCTGGTGAGGTTCACAGTGCAGTGATTTTGTTGCTTTTCTGGGGCTCAGGCTGCTGGTTGTATTCTGAAAATACTTCCTAAACAAAGACTTGCACAAATTCAGGCAGGAGAACATGACACTGTCATTCTGTCTTCTGCACAGCAGTTGCATCCTTCTTCTAGAAACATGTTAAAATCTGTCTTCCATCTGCTTATTTTTAGCAGGAGGTGATTCTCTGCTTCCAGTCAAAGCTAAGAAAACTACAATTTTGTCTTCTGCAGCTACTTTAGTTTGTATAAATATTTAAATATTTTAGTGCCAAGAGATAAAAAAGATGAATCTAGAGCTTCTCTCTTGCATGGAATCTAGAATTCACAATAACATCTCCCTTCTGCTGGAGAAAATGTTAGCTTAATTACAGCTTTAAAAAAGTATTTCTGTTTATTTTGCACATATCATTCATGTCTTAACATTTTTGCACAGAAACACATGACATAATTCCAGATAATGAACACATTATTTAAATGAAAGGTATTGAGGAGGAAAAAAAAAAAAAATTTAAAAAAGACTACATTTCTTGAATATATTGCTAGTTTAAAATAATTGCTGTAATTGTTTCATTGATAATACTATCAATAAAGAACAGCACTGCGATTCAAGATATATGTGCTTTTACACAGGATTCTGCCAAAAACCTTTTGTGTGACCTTATCCTCTCAATATTCCCAGCTGTTAAAGTGGAGTAATAATGCTAGGAACACTGCAATGTTACAAGAATCATTTTATTATTGTTTGTAAGGAACTTTTGAGATTCTTGGATGAAAAAGTTCAAAAGACTTTTTATTGTTTTAGCTAAACTTTAGCCTCTATTATGCTAGCTAGTAATTCTTGCAGTCACCTGAGAAAGAAAAGTGAAAATAGTAACAGTCTCATTGTCTGCTCCAGAGTATTATCAAAACAGGATTTCTGTATTTGAGAGACCATTTTAGGAACCAATGTCAAAGGATGAAAAAAATAAAGCCACCCACCATTAGTTTAATATTTGACAAGACTCAAAATATAACAAAATAAATAATATTATGACCAATCATTTATGAGATTTGCAGCAAAAAAAAAACCTGTGAGAAAAAATACAAAAATTCAAAACTGTTCCTCCTAAAATTAAACCACATACCAATGCTTCCAAGTAGGAATATTATTTCTGCATTAGACATACCATTTGCATTTAAATATAGATTTCTGGCATGTGATTTCTATTTATAAACATTTACATCTCCATATCTGAAGCTTTGCTAAATGACTCACCAGCAAAGGACTCTACAGAAAAGCTGCAAGCCTTCTCATTTAGCTTTAGCAAACCTGCTTGTCGTGGTTTGACACTGCTCTAGTAGCTAATGCTATATAACACATCTTCGGCTTACCTAATAAATTCAGGAAGTGAAAAGATGCTCAGCACCAGTGTGGATGCCTCACACACAGTAGCATTCAACTGATGTGCATTGCAATGATAAACTTTTTAATGATCGCTGGTGCTTGTGCACAAAAGAAATAGTCATTATTGTTAATACAGATTATAGGATCTTTATTTTCAAAATACTTATTTTTAAATTTCTGGTTTACAGCAGATAAGGGCTGAGAAGGGATAAAATTAATCAAGTTTCAAAAATTTAATACTGGTAGCTTCCTGGAGAAACGATATATCTGGGTGCTGAATAAGCCAACTGATTTAACTTCTCATGCAGGTATTTTTCAGGTGAAAGATATATTATATAAATGTGCTTATTAACTCAGGATCCTGAGAATAAAAAATAATTTGGAATTTTGAATGCTTTTTTGGTGGTTTTGTTTGTTTGTTGTTTGTGGGGGGGTTTTGTGTTGTTTTTTTTTAATTTTTATTCCATCAAACTGTTGCTGAACTTGGTAGCAGAGATGTAAAGATTAGCTCATGTTGATATGTGAAATCACACACCTAAATGTCTTAACATTTTTGTACAGGAAGACACAGACTTAATTGCAACTGTCAAGTGTCACAGAAGCCCACATTTTGGCTTCAGACTTTAGGGGAGAGCAAGTTATATAGAATACAATAAACAAAATGTTATCACAGCCAAGAAGATAACCCCTTTTTGGTACACAGGTTGGGTGGCTTATCTTAATTTTAACAAAATTGCTCAGTTGCACAGCGCAAGTTATTCACAGTTTTCAGTGTAGTGGGAGTTCATAGCAGGGCAGCCCAAGACACACTCCTTTGCAACAAGGTACTGTTTTATAGTGCTGTGCTATATGCTGTGAAGAAGAAAATGAATCTTTTCTTTTGGCCACAACATGCTTCTGAATCTACATCAGCAGAAGTAGTGGGCCATTTTGTCAAAGCTGACAAGCTTTGACATGGTACTGTGTCACACCAGAGTCTAAGAGTTACTTTCTCCTGCAGTCTGTAATGAGTCAAATGTGTACTCAAAGAATATTTATTTATTCTGTCTCTGAGCTAGGAGACCACAAAATAATGCATGCTCACCAATGACTTGGTTGAAAGATGAAGGTTGTCACTGTCAGTGTCAGCTGTTCTGAGTGCCATCAAATATAAATATGTGCAGCCTGTAAGCCCATACTTACAAATAACAATTTTTAAAAATATTATATCATCAACTCCAGTCTCTGATGAAGTAAGGCCTTGAAGGTGCATGAGATACCCCAAGCAATCCAAAGCAATGGTTCAACAGCATAATTACCAGTTATTAATAAGAACAATGCAAAATACTAGTATCTCTTTCAAGACATACCTGATTTCCAATAAACTGAAATTAACCTAGACCATATACATATAATCCAAACTGTATATAGACAGTGGGGTGCTTTGACTCAGTGGTCTGCATTGCAAATGCAGTTCAAAATCATCTGTGCTGGCTTTTCATGGAGCCTGTTAGGCCTATCAGGACAAATTAGTGCTAGTGCCTCCTAGTAATAAAACTGCTGGTTCACTACAATGATGCTGGTTTTGCAGGCAGCAAGCATAGCATTGCTTACAATGAGCTGCTCTTTGGACAGGGATCTGCCTCTGCACCACAAAATTTTCTGTAAATTAGCTATGGAAAGCTGAAAGCTGTCTGTACTTTGGACTGTAACATTTGACCCTGGATACTGTGGATGACAGTAAACATGGACACTTTCAATCATAAAAAGCTTTATAGATTGAAGAAGCTTTTCAGTTCACTATCTGCTTGGGAAGGTTCTATGAATTCTATAGTTTTGGTGAAAGGTACTGGATTATACAGGAAATAAGGACTCCATCAGTAGGATTAGGCTTCCTTTTTCTTCAGTCAATACCAAGTTATTTATTCTGGATCCACTCAATTACTACTACATGCAACAAGTTGCCCAGTACCTAGACAGATAGTAATTTATTTTACATTTCTGTCTAAGACCTTTTAAATCCTGAAGGCTTTCATCAAATATTTTTACTGTGTGGCTGAATCTTCTCGTGTGCTGTCTTATGCATCCTCATGGCATGCCTAGAAGAAGTTTAAGAGATGCATAATATCTTACAGGTCTCTTAAAATTCTTCCAGTGTAGAACAGACAGGTTTTCTACTCCCCAAAAGAGGTGGCTTGGTAACAGAAGTTATTAATCTGTAAATACTGATAATATATTCCAAGTAAAGACAAAAAGCCACAGAGTGACATGTGCCATGATGCATAGTCACCTATAGCCACTCACTAAATTTCTTTCTGTCTGAACAGTTACTTTCCAAGGCATATAGCAAGGAGACACAGATTTTGGCTATCACCAAAGTTTTAAAGCATCTTCACAAAATAAATTATTTTGTTAAATATGATGTGTAGATTCATATGTTAGGTTGTCTTCAATTTAGTACAGCATATACCTGTAGTTTTATCTTGTGGTTATTGGTTGAGAGGCAATGGAAAAAGCAGTTATGCTGTTTGGGAAATATATGTATCTGCTTCACAACAGAGATGCACTTTAAGTTTTGAAAGAATGGTTATTATATTTTGTGAATCATTCTACTGTGTCTTAATACACCAGAAGCCACTGTAGGATGTTATCATCAAACTTTACACAACACATTTAGGATGTGCAATAATATAACAATGTCCTAGTGGAAAAATAATGAGATTGCTCACAGTGCAACATTCTACTCTATAAGAAGTTTGCATTTTGGAAAAATTTACCTACCTAGCAGTAGGCATCTGCTATCAATTTTCAAGTTTTTTAACAACTGAAAAAAGAAAAGCCAGTAAGGGCTGAACCCTCAGACCCCTTGCCTGGTGTGACAATGTCTCCTAATATTCTGTTGTCTCCACAGGGAGACAACAGCTGTAGCATGAGATCTTTACACTTTTGCAAGGAATATGAAAGGAATAATTTTCTGGCTCCTTTGACTACACTTCCCAACTTGATCCACCTAAGTATATTTTGCAGGTGAGCAAAACTTTGTAAACTCACTAAACTAAAACTTTTAGTGACTAAAGTCAATAAACTAAAACTTTGACTGTCACTAGTAAATGCAACTGAACTTTGCAATAGTCTGCATTGTCATGAGGACCATTTAGATTTCAGACTGCATAAAGAAAGGGGGCAAAACTGTATCACCACAGAAATCATAAAACTGTACACAACAGGTTGCTTGTGTTTTTGTTTTGGTGTTTTGTTTTCTTATTTTTTGGTTGGTTGGCGGGTCTTCCGTGTGTGTGGTTTGGGGATTTTTGTTTCTTTTGTTGTGGTTTGGCTTTTTTGCATGTCTTTGTTTACTTGTTTGTTTGATTGCTTTAATTATTAGAAATTTAATTATTAGAAAATATGGGACATTAAAAACATTAGCTGCAGTGGCAGCAGCTTCTCAAAAGTCAAAAAGAAATTTTAATTACTTGTTTATGGTGAAGCAGCCCTTATCATAAGAGAGATTGTAGTAGGGTAAAAAACCTGAAAATATCCAGTCAACTCATTTCCAAGCTTTTGGGTGTATTACTTTGTAAAGGAAGCTACTCCCCTGCCCCCTTCCCTGACAGAAGGGACAGAAGATACTGAATGGAGCTCTTATGCTCATGGAAAGGCCACCAATAACTAAACAAATACTAACACTTACAAAGCAATCACAGTTGAATAGAAAGTAATTTAATTCCTTTCTTTAGTATAAATTAAGCCATCTTTAATTTTCCAAAGGATGACAGAAAAACTATATTTAGAGACTAAATCCTAACTGGGGAAGAAGCCATCAAATACCAGTGTCCTCTTAGCTCTCCTGTGAGATTTAATTGCTTCATGAACCTTGTGTCACTCCCCCACTCCAAAGGATTCAAGCATCATTTCATATTATGGGACTCAATGCAAAATAGGTTTTCTTAACTAAATTAACAATGATTAACAGTTTGTCTGATCAAAGAAAAAACTTTTCTGCTTGATGATGAAAAAGCATATGTGAAGGACAAAAAAAAGAACATTTTGAGGAGTTCTGTTAGGTTTGCAAAATAATAAGATTTGCATCCCACTAAGCAACAGAGAATTCTTGTATGGAAGCAGCGTGTTATTGAATGTAGTCATCAGAGGTTGTTTTATCTGTTACATTTCCTTCCAGATATGCTGCTCTGCCTTCCTTTACAGAGATCAGACATTTCAAATACTTAATTTTTCAGGGTTTAGTGACATAAAAGGCTTTGTAAAAGAAAAAAAAAAAAAAAGATAACACAGTGTATCTAGGGAAAATTCTCTTACCCCTCACACCTTGCTATGTCCAGTTCTGAGATGTAACCTGACTATTTTTATCTTTTTAATTTGTATGCTTCACAGAGACAGATTGCTAGGTCTGGATGCAATAGGTATCACAATCCCGGTAATATACATATCAGTTGGAACTGGTGTATCAGTTGCTATGTTCACTAATGTTAGAACGTTTACTTTTAGGGGGTCCCTTACTTATTCCAGCTTCTGCTCTTTGCTTCTACCCAACACACTACCACTGTGATTCATCTTCCACTTTGTTTCTGCCAAAACTAAATCCTTTATCTCCATAACTGCCCCTTATCTCAACTAGAGCATAAAAAATATTTGAATGTAGGGATATGTCATAGTTAGAGGGACCGGGACCAGTTTATCATTTTTGTAATGGTTTGTGTGGGCACAATGCTTCTTGGTCTATTTCCTCTCTCTTCCTCCTGAAGGTGTTGAACCCTATTGAGCAGTGATTGGTAGGCAGAGGCCAAGGCCCAGCACATCACCATAAGCTGCGCATCTCTGGGGCTCTCAGAACATTTTCCCTTCACACATCTTATTATTTTAACAGGATCCTGTAGTTGCTCAGAGGTGAATTTCCAGATCATTGGAGCAGAGAAGTTCTCCAAATACTGGCCTGTGTCCCCTCCCAGGGCAGGCCTCTGGACAGCTTCTCCAAGAGGGCCTGCTCTGATTCTAAGCATGGTATAGACACTGCAGAGG